>JAFHBV010000038.1:0-144034 GCA_019022785.1 Pseudomonodictys pantanalensis | reverse complement strand
AGCTTATACAGATTATTTAGTTATTTTATATAATGATAAAAATATAGTTACCTCTCTAGGTCGCTTAACTCTTCCTAAAAAAAAAAAAAAAAAAAAAAAATAATTAAAATATAAATAAATAAATTTAAAAATTATTTTAACTTATAAAAAAACGATTATTAAAAGATATAAAAAAATTATAAAAAAATTAAAATATTGCTTAAGCGTTTTAAATTAATTGTATCCCCCCCCCCCCCCATACAAGGTCTTACTACAGACCTTCTTTTATATAGTCTGCTTCTAACGTATGTAAACTGTTTATAAAGACGAAATTACCCCCCACAAGATCATGGGTACCGAACGAGAACCTTGGATCGCAAAAGGTCTTTCGTGAACAGTGGTACCAATTGGATATAGGAGAAAAATCGACATCGGTGTGACATTCGTAAAGTTGATATGGACATTGTTTCGTTCGCTTCGAGTTCCGAACGGTCGTGCATACTTCATACCGGGGCTGCGATGCGGGAACCGCACGAACTTCATTACATGTGCCGTAGGGCGTCTTTTACAATTGTGAAGGTTTCCTGCACCGGCTGATCCAGAGTGTGGTTCATATCTCGCCCTTTTAGACCGCGTTCAAGAGGGCTGTTTAAGTTTGTCCCGAGACGAGGGACACATGGAGATAAGCCTCCATACCAAGAGTCATGCTCATCATCATGGATTCGAAGAGGACAATCAAGCAGAATATTGCAACGAACGAGCGTGTCTTTTACCCTTCGAACTATAAGTAGGTATGACGGCTGGCCTCGGCATACCCGCGTATGTAACTAGCGAATGCAATCCGAAGTTTATGCATTTCCATCTGGACACTCTTCACTCATTTCACCTGCGCTTGTATACGATACGCACTGGCCAGTCTTACCCATCAATTACCCCTCCAGCCCCAGGGCCCCCAAGGTACATGTTGGCACCCCACGATCCAGCTCCAGCCCAATCAGCAACCATTCGATATCTATTCGTATCACTGACAACAATCCCACGACTTCCATCATACTTCCTCTCCACCTGCGCCGTATCCGTATACACCATGTTTCTGATGTATCCACTCTGCTGCCACCCAGCCTCAGGCCAATTTCCACTTCCCATATCCGTCTTCGTAAGTTGAGGATGGCTATCATAGATCTCACCATAGAAGTTGATCTGATCGGAGCCGCTTTGCAGTGACCTGCTTGCATCTGTGCCAGCACCGAAGAGTGAGGCAGGATAGTACCCGATCCAACGATCGAGGACGTAGAGCCACCAGTTGCCGTTGTCGAGTAACCATTTGATCTGGATGTCATACTGGTTGCCGCCACGGGTCGATAGAGGAGCAAATGTTGTGCCAGGGAAGATCTGGGAGTCGTATTGCACCCAGCCGGCTACATCGCGGTTCCAGCCGCCTTGGTTGTTGGCGTTGGAGGCGTAGCCGTCGGTGGTGTAGAAGGTGAAGAGGTGTGGTGGTTGGGATTGGTCGGGGTAGTTGATCCTGGGTTTGTTAGTCTTTCCCGTGAAGAGGGAATGGTGATCGATCATACCAGCCGGCTTCGACGGTCTGCGAGACAAGCTTTGAGTTATCTCTTGGGCTCGGAACATTGTTCCGAATAACTGCACTCTGGAGCAACGAAAAATCGGCACCAGACTCTGTCCACGCCTTGTAGAGCGAGAATGAAGCCGAGCCGCCGGTATTAGTGATGCCTTGTGCTGATGATGCATACCAGTGGTCACCGGCCGCCTCCACCCCGACATCTGCCTGCTGGTTCAGGTTCAGGGGAGGGCCTTTGGTCAACGGTACATTGACGAGAGCCTTTAGCACCGGCACGGTACCTGCTGGTCCTGTTTTTGCACCGTCCCACTGCAGCATCGCTAATGGCTGAAATGTGGTTTGATTCGAAGAGGACTCTGCAAAAGCAGGAAGAGGAGGAGGAGCAGCGATCTGACCATTTGGAACCTGAGACTCCAAAGGAATCCACTCAATCATCGTGCCATCTGTTTGGCGAGTCGTGTGCCGAACAGTACGTTCGTCGCGTGGGAGACCCCTTGTAGAGAGTCCAGGCCCCCAGGTAGGGACGGCACCCAGGCCCTGGATGAACAAGTAGAGTATATTGAGTCGTCCCAGTATCATGGTGGAAATTGAAAATGTTCAGTTCCCTGGTGGACCTCAATCAACTCTCCCACGAGCGCTTCATATACATATCCTCCGAGGGTGTCTTCATCAGCTGCAACGCGATATCGCCGACCTCGTTGGCACATGTGTGCATACGCCGCATTGCTACCCTGCGGTATGATTCAGATCCTCCGAGAGCGTGCCTTCACGACTTGCGCCATTTGGAATTCTTCATTATGGGGTCCAAACAAGGTGTTTGCCCCAAGGTGGAGTCAGGCATCCCAAAAGCGCATGTCGGAGAAGGGTTCTAAGGCTGCGGGTATGGAGAAGGATGCCACGCGCAGTATGCAGTCATCGGAGGTGTGGTTGACGCCGTCGACATACGCTGTGGGACTCGGAACAAAAACTAGATCTGGAGTGTGACTTCATTCGTTATCTGTGGTTGCGGCACGCGATGGTGGCGTTTTAGGAAGGCCGTTTACCCCTGCCAATATTGATTCACCGGGGCGAACGTCAGCCGGGTAGGTCAGGGCCACGGTTGCACTGACCACGAGGTGTTGCATGGTTCTGCAGTGTGGTATAGGAAGGAATCATGGTGTAGTTGCCTGCCATAATACCTTCTACGTTGCGTTTATATCACAATAGTCGACCTTAAGTGAATGTAAGCACGTGACTTGCTGCCAAGCGGATTGTCTGGTCTGGCACTGTCGCTACCTGCTAGCAGCAAGTTTAACTAGTATCAGGTTCTCACCTTTGTGGCACTGACCTGCGGATGAGGCCCCACTCAAGCAGCAGTAGACGACCTTCCCGACGTAAACGAGTCATGACGTCAGCAGCTGTGCGGCGTAAGACCTCCCTCTACGCAGGTCAGAGCGCGATCTGAATAATTCGTTAAGTTGCTACGATATGCGAAACGTATTTTGGGTGAAAGCGATAGGTAGAGTCGCTGCCCAAAGGCAGGATGTGTTCTTCGTAATGCCTTCCCCGCTTCCCAATTAGGTCGCCCAGGGTTTCTTTTTCGTCTACACACAGTCTCAGTATAATCGCATCAGGATTCCCATCTTACCCTATCACAGGCTATAACAGATTTGTGAAGACAGTTGCCTCGACAAGAGGGGGTTCTTTCAAACAACCCTTCTCATTCCGATGCTCTTGCAACAGATATCAGAACGGAGAGCGCAGTTGTAACTACCAACGATGAGCTATATGTGCCACTCGCTCATGGCGCTGATGTCCCTCTCCGGCGCTCAGTCAATTCAGACAACGAACCTGCGCGGCGCTTCAGCAAAACCCTTCAAGTTATGTTTGAATGAGACTTAAATGTGACCCCATCCTCGGATCTGTGAACGTTGAGCTATCCAACAGCAAATTATCACTCATATCCCTAAAGTTTGGGATAGCTGTCTCCTATTCAGACCTCCTTCCTCGAGCCGGGACCAGTGACCCGTAGATACCATGTTGAACCTTCTTTTGAAAGTCTCGCCTGCATATTGCGTGCCTGGCGCTCCATTCCTCTCCTATCCAATGTCTGAACAAAGCCATCCCGGGCATGTATCAGTGCCAGAAGAGACGATTTCCAGACTGGGGCCTCCCTGGTGGCTGTCAACAATATAGTAGTGAAGAAGAAGACCGTAGCCCCGAGCCACAACAGCATAGGCACGGTCAACCATCGAAAGTCGACATCTATGAAGTTTGCCAGGCTCCAGGAGCGGCCTCGAGTTACCTCTCCGGATTGGCTGCGTAGACTGAACGATCGGTTAGCGAGAAAATTGTTTTGCATTCAAGGCGCGCCACCGACCTATTTGTCAAACTCGTGGAGATATTATTCATTCGGTTCACAACTCTCTCGTAGGCAATCTTGGGGTCAAATTCATTATACGATTCGCCTAAGACATCCCCGGCCAGCGCCGTGAAGGCCTCAATTCCAGTTGTGAACGACGCACCGTGCAGTATCTCCCGGGGTAAGTCATTGGTCTCAACAAAGCCGATAGTGTTGAAGCCAACCTGAGTAAGGACACCCGTGAAACGACGGTGGGACGGGTAGTCTATGCTGAGTTCCGTCCCGTGTAGCGTAGTTCGAGCACTTCCAACAGCCAAAAGTTCTCTCCCTAGCGACAATGTTATATTCCAGTCAAGGTCTCGGGTTTCTCGAAGAACTTCAGTGTGCTGTGTACCATTTGCCATTACTGAGACCAAGCCCTGTGCACAGAAACTGAGGGTGATGTTGAGCGCGAGGATCCCAGTCGGCGGGGTCGCAACCCGGGGGGCCCAACTATCCCCATCTGCTGGAGATTGCTGAGCATAGATAACTACTGCTTGGATAATATCAGCTCTCCGTGTTCTCCGCTCGTATGGAAGGTTCTCAAAATTGCCCCACATGGAAGAGCTGTCCATAGCAAAGACCCCGAAATTTTCCCACGGCGTTTGTAGAGTCATGGGATAATTCAGGGAGGGATCCTGCATAATCTTTGTACTGACGTTGCAAGGCCGATGGAAAAGGTCGTCATAGTACCCGATGCTACCCTTTATAGGTACTTGACTGCACTTTTGTACGATGGATGAAGTGACGTCTTGAACGGACGCGCAGATGCCAAGGGAGTCATACGTTTCCCATGTACAATTTGCAGATTGACAAGTCCCAAGTACCTGCGATGGGCTATTATCGTTGCTGGCGAGGCCTACAGCTAGAGGCCCTTGCAAAGAAGAGGCAGCAACCTCAGTACCTAAAACGTTGTAAGTAACCACGCCTCTGTATGATAACAGGCTACTCGGTTGATTATAGCTCACCATTATTATCGATTCCGAGCAGAGAAGTATCATTGAAATGGGTCGCGCGACCGACTGTCGCGCCAGCCCCAGCTTGCGTCCACCGCACGTTGCTACTGTTAACAGCCTGCTGGACAAAGGGCTGAAATCCCAACATGGCTATTGTAATGACGGCACCGAGTGTAGTCAGGCTCCTGTTTGCCAATTTGAGCACAATAGGGATGCTTTTCTCATGAAGTCTGAACGTACGGAAAGCGTCGCTTGCTCGACATAAACCTTAGGCTGCCTTCCGGGCCGCGACTCGCGAGATCAAAAGCTTCCAGATCTATTAAATCGTGCTCTTTCAGGTACCAAAGCCACTTGAGCTGGCCCACCGAGGCGTTGATGGGCAGCAAAAGAGCAGAAACGGCTGCTTGTGACAATACTGCGATCATTGCATTTATGCCGATCTTACTTCTCCATTCGCTGACTAATTTACCATTGTAAAAGATTAATAAGAGAAGGATCGCGACTAGCAGAAATGTTGCAAGTAACCAAGCAAGTAGTTCCCAGTACCAATCGTAGATCCAGCTCTTTTGTTCGCGGCGTGACTCGAGGGATTGGTGATTGATGCTGCCGTGATCTATATCCGGTGAATTCTTGCGGGGCACTGCCTCGACTTCGGATATGGTTTCCTGTAAATCTGGTATTTTTGTGATGGAATCGCGATGAGATAATGAAGCCATTGTCAACGATGAACATAGAATACCATCTCATGTTTCTCTGGAAGAAAGCTTCATTTATAGGAGCATGATCGATGATAATGAAGGACGAGCATGGTTGCGTATATATCTTTGGGGGCGAGGTTCTGCAGCGTAGGATATTAGCCGGAATCCCGAGAGGCGTGCGGAAGACGTGCGATTATTCGACGTGCGTTTGCACCATTCAAACACAACAAATGAACGGACGAGAAATTAGGAAGACATCCAGAATAACCACAAGAACACTCTGTGAACAGAAGGGTTGTTCAGAACACAGCAACCACGCCCAACAGTGAAGGGCTTGCCCTGCACCAGGCTATAGGTATACACGCCATCTAGCAACCTCCGACGGTAACGCACGTAGTTCCGCGACAGCGGTCCGCCATATTGGGGTTTATTAGGCCGCTTATACACAGCCACAAACTCGCTAGGCTCGTCGAACCTTGAATGGTTTCTTCAAAGCAGCGCGGATGCATGTGCTAACGGCAATTGTCTGAATCGTCTTGAACTTGGTCTCCTAAATTATACGTATTGTCGTCCTGGCTGCTGCAGCCCTTTGCACTGCTCCATCCAGTCCGCAAAAGCAATATACCCCACATTCTCATGAGGTGGAACATCCCGAATCACAACGCGTCTGTCCCTCAACCTCTGCGCTCTCTCCTTCGAGTCCAGCGTCGTCCCAGCCTCCGGAACGCGCACATAGGGCGAATCCCGCGTCAACGCCGCAATGCTGTTGAGAAAATCGGGCGCGCAGATCATATATCTTAGAACCGGGATCGCGATCGCACACGCCAGCAGCAGGGCAACTGAGGCGAGGTAAAGAATCATCCAAAAGGCATGGATGTGATATGTTGGCTCGGTGTAGAAAGCGAAGGTGCCATTCGTGGGGCTGAAGTTGCCCAAGGTCAATTATTCGTCTGACGCGTTCTCTGAAGTTATGCCGTCCGCACCAAGCACGATAGTCGCATTGAAAGATGTCCGCAGAGCGGTGTTCAGGAGAAGCGCCAGTCGTTGTTGGAAAACATCCATTGGAATGTTGCCATACGGGTCTTCCTTTCGGAAGGCTACGCCTGGGCTACCAATGCCTCTAGAGGGATCCTCCAGGTAGTTTTCGAAAGGCGACTGCTCGCCGGTAAAATAGGAGGGCGCGAGTAGTGGCATATTCGCGATGAGGAGTTCCGCTGCCCTCCCCATCAAATCTGTATCCACGCGCATAGCCGGGAAGGACGGAGAGTGCTGGACTTTAGTGGCGGCGCATTGGTTGTCACCGTTGCGTACAGCGCGGCTGCACTCCACCTGCACGTCCACGTGAATCTGGTAAATGTCACAAATCGTACTGCTTATCCAACCCCCAAATATAAATGCTGCGCGTGTCTGCTTGCCCTTGCTGGTGGTGTCTTTGCTGGTGAAATTGTAGATATCTGGGGTCGGAGTATCCATGTACACGTTTACAGCTTGCGTAGGTCCTCCGAAAAATGTAGCCGTACCATCCTCAAAAAGCATGCTCACATTGGTAGCGTTGTGCGTACGCAATGCGCCTGGAGCGGACTCTAGCCACCCTGCTGTATCGAACCAAGGCGAGCACTGAGAGGGGTCAATTTCACCGGAAACATGATCAGATGGAGAGATCATACCTCGGGCGTTGCATAGGCCGCTGATAGCTGGAGCGACAAATTGCCCACTTCGAGAGACATGCCTCGTACCGGTATCCCAGCTAACGACTCGTAAGATATGAGCTGGTCTTCGGGAACTGGAAGCCATTGATAAGGTTCTTGATCGTTATATCCTGGAAGAACGGTGATTTGCGGCACACGGACATTGCCCCACAGATCGCTTCGTGATCCAGCAATGGCTTTTGTCGCACCGCCCAGGCGCTGAATCGCGTCATCGAACGTGGGGCTCGAACCATTCGAGTTTTGGCCTACTGCATTCGGCGCAGACAAGGCAGCCCCGAACATCGCTCTGATTTGCCCACCTTGACGACCCAAAACGTAAGCATCTTCCCATGTCGAAACGTCGAACGGCAAATCAATGCGATTCTTCGTATCCCAGTAGACATTCCATGAGAATGGATTGAAGGATACAGATGGGCTGTAGAGCATGCCTTTCGATGTCTCCACGCGAGATTGTTCTGGCCCAATTGCGCGGAGTACGGCCTGACCTCCTAAAGGACTGAAAGGCCATATGACAAGAAGAATGGCTGTCCAGATGGTTATGATGCGGAAATTGACGCAGCTCTTGATGGCATTGAAGAGAGTTTGACTTCCTGTCAGCGTCTCAAGGATCTGGTGTGTGATCAGTAAAGCCAGCAAGGCTAGAATCAACCGTTACCCACACCAATAGAGGACCCTCTCTCAGCAAGATACAGGGTTATAGTTCGTATCAAAGTACCCAGCACGGCTGCAAAGGCGATCGGCCATAGGGTTGAGGCCAGAGCCATGGCCTGTATGACGCGATCGCCATGTCCAGATATCGGCCGGTTGCGTAACTCGAGGATCGAAACGGCCAGTACTGCGGAGGGTCAGCGCCAGTAAAAGTTATTTCTAACCCGGAGACGTATACCCATAAAAGGTACTGGAACAAGTATGTAGAGCGAATAGATACATGATCGCTGAAGGCGACCCAACCAAGACGTCGCAAGGCTGGCCGGAGCTCTAGAATCATCCTGCGTATACTCGACCTTCGATTCGGATTCATCTTGACGAGCGTCAGTGAGAGGATCTGAGAACACTGACAACTAGTTACCATAACATACCAAGTAGACGGTCGCTTACCGCACCGGCTTTTGGGCTCCGTTTGGGCAACATATTATCAATAGATAGCGTCTCTAGGCTGTCGGAATGAGGATCATTTTGAACATAGATCGACAATGTTCGCCAAGATCTTCAGCCGCATTGCAGTCCCCATCCGGCGAGGCAAAAATACTTTGCAGACGCCACAAGGCTCCCTCTAGAAAAACGCGTAGAAGTCTACTTGCCCACTTGGTCCAGACCGACGATGCGCGCCCCATCAGGTTCGAAGACTGTGAGAGACTGCACCGATTGAGACCTGCGTCGCGCCAACATATCGCATTGCAGCAGGATATCGCAGAGGCCCATGAGAACTCGGAAGAGGACGGGAGACGGGACGAAGACGGGAGGTGAAGAGGAAGGCTGGACACTGCGCAGATGTGGAGAGGATCCATGGATCCAATACGATGAGTATTGCGCTAGTCTGCATATAGCTTAGTGCTACGCTGATGCCCGCAGGGTGGCCCATGATAAGTGCGAGCCACCTTGCGGAAGGCGTTCACTCGGGATGCAGCTTCTAAAGTCTCCACTGCAGTGAGTGGCAAATAGAAAAAGAGACAAGCATGAGCTGATAAGGGGGTCTACTGCCCAGGTTCGGTACGCAATGGGGTAAGGGAGACTTCCGCAGAGGGGCGAGAACCTAACAGAATACCGAGCACTATACCATGCACCACGACCTGTTATGATAGCTTCAATGGTACAGCCTCGTGCAGTTCATTGGATATCCATCCTACGATCCCTCGCACCGTCACCTACAGCACGGCTCTAACACTCTCACTCATCTGCCCAACCACTGACACTGGCGCCTCTTCTGCGTCCACCTCCATCCATCTCCTCTCCACATCCCCCTCACACTCATACGTAAGCAACCACTTCCCACAGCCATTCCACCGCCACGGGAACGGGTCCTGACCCTCCTTCAACCCCCTACTCTCCAGCGCCTCCTTCTTGGTGGCCGCCTGCATACCCAGTCCATTGAAGGCCGCAAATTTCCTGAGCAATTCATCGCGCTCTTGTTGTTCCTCGCCGTCATGTACGTGATACAGGTGTTGCTGGAGGTTACCACGCGCGACTACCCGTTCTGTGCGTTCGCGTCGACACCGTTCGTATACGCGTAGGGCTTTTCGCTTCTCTTCATCACTCTTCCCTGTTAATCGTCCAAGACACAGACCCAGCACATGGCCGTCTTCCAAACTCATGCCAGCACCGGAAGCAAGGTAGGGGAGTGTGGCGTGTGCGGCATCACCTAGGATCGTAAATGCGCCGGAGGAGTGTGACCATGTGGGATTCAAGTTCGGTCGTATGCAAAGGCGCCATTTGTATACTGAGTCACATAGGGATAATAGCTTGGGGATTCGCGGGTCCCAGTCCTTGAACAGGGCGCGCATTTCCTCGACGTTTCCTTCAAGTGTCGATGCGCCGGCGGGCATGTCATCGGGCACGAGAAGGACCATGTTGAAGAGTTTGCCGCCGCGGAGGACGTAGTTGACTGCAATCATTAGCTGGCATATCAGGGGAAAGGAGGGGAGTGAAACCTCACCGGCATGGGCATCCGGTCCCATCCAATAATTGACCTGCGGCTCCTCGATAAACCCTCTCAACTCGGGATCCTTCATCATATCCTCTGTATTCAGCAGTAGCCTATACGCCAAATCACCCGTCAGCAGCGGTGGATCCGGTCGTCCCAGCAGTATCTCCCTGCACCTGCTATTAATCCCATCCGCGCCGACAATCAGGTCCGCTTTCCTCCTCCTACCATCACCCAGCACCGCAACCGATATCGTCCTTCCACCCTCGGTCTCATATTCAATCTCCTGGACCCTAGCATTGACCTCCACCGTCGCCCCCAGCTCTTTCGCCCTGTTCAGCAACTCCATATGCAGGTTCGCGCGATGGAAATCCCAAAATGGCGTCCCTAGCTCTGAAGCGTATTCATGAAAGTTCATCTCGCTCAACTTATTGCCCTTCCAATCTATGTAATTGCACTGCTGTGGGCGAGTCGCGTGTTTCGAGAGGGCGTCTTCCATGCCCCAAGCGAAGAGCACGCGCGAGGAATTGGGCAGGCATTGGATGCCGGCGCCTACTTCGGCGATTTCGGTCGCGGACTCGAGGATGTGCACGTTGTGGCCGGCGAGGCAGATGGATATGGCGGCTCCGAGGCCGCCCAGGCCGGCGCCTACGATTATGACCTGGGCACGTCAGTGTCGAAGCTTCGTCGAGCTGTGCTGGAAGAGGAGAATACGTACATTGAGCTTGCTGGCTTCGTCGCGGCGCTGCTGGGGAATGATCTGGGGTTTCGAGCGGAGCATGATGTCACTGCTCTAGAGCACACAGCCTTGTGTATGGTCAAATTTCTTTGTGACAAGTCTGCTGGCAGTCGCAATGTGCAAGGAAATAAAGCTCCCAGTTGTGATCCCAAGAGTGAGGGCAACAACAAAGCTGCAACCCCCGGAGGCCAATTGCCGCCATCTTAGCCCGCAGATACCCACCCTTCACAGTCCCGCGTGGATGCAGGACCCGATCTAGAGTGAAGGCGCCACGCCCACGGGGATCGTTGTGCGATTTAGTAACTTATCGGGGTAGCTCGTGGCCTTCGCGAACGGCAATACGGTCTCGGAGGTGGGAGTTGTCATTGGTGCATTTGCAAGAGTGGTGGTCGCGTGTGCGCTGAGATGCAGGGAAGAGTGGGGAACCGCTCCGGGAAGGATACGATGAGCTAGGGAGGGGTAACGCCCTGGGCGTCTGTGCGTACGGAATGGGTTCCGAGATTCGGAACGCGGCGTCAATTCCTATGGGTATGATGTGTATTGACAAAAGTCTAATCACGATTACTCCCGCACATCTGAAAATGATGTATAATTGATGTTTATATATTATCGTTGGAATTCGGATTGGAACCTCTCCTTCCCACTAGGAGCGACACCGAAGGACACAGCTCCCCACCGGCTATGACTCGCCCTTCTGCTTCTTCAGAATCTCCCCTGCAGGTGCTGGCATCTTCGCGCCAGGTGGCGGTTGGTTCTTTGACTTGAAGTCATCGCACATTTGCTCCATAGTAACCCACTCGACGCCCTCGTGCTTGTTGATATGCTCGATGATCCTATATTCCATAAGCCTCCTAATCCTCCACTCTCCGCGCTTTTGTACTCATACTCACCTCTCATGCATCAAAATAACATGCGGCCTCCCACTCACATCCGGATGGATCGTCATTGGAAAGACGAACTCATCATACTCCCGATAGAAGTAATCGAAATGATCCATCCAAATCGCCTCCACATCCCTCGGGTTCACCCACCCGTGGCTATTGGCCGCCTTCTTCATAAACATCATCGGCGGCAAGTCATCAATATACCAACTGCCCGGAATCTCCACTAGCCCCGTTTCCTGTCCCTTGACCAACGGCTTCATCCACTCCTCGGCCTTCTTGCTGTAGTCGATCTTCGTCCACTGGTCGCCCGTGCGCAGCCAGTAGCACCGGTGGTCCTCGTGTGACATACTGTGGTCGTACTCGATACCGTAGCTGAGGAGCAGTTCACAGCCTTCCGCGGATGTCTCCCACCACGGCGCGACGCTGCCGCGGGGTGGCTTGCCGCAGAATTTGGTGAGCATCTTGTACGTTTTGTCTAGGACGTCGCGTTGTTGCTCGAAGGACATGTCGACGGGGTTTTCGTGCGAGTAACCGTGGAGACCGATTTCGTGGCCTGCGTCGCGGACGGCGGCGCAGTCTTCGGGGAATGTTTCGAGGGAGTGGCCTGGGGAGTTTAGGGTGTGATGGAGTAGGGCAGGGAGCGAAGTGACCTGGAATGAACCATGTTGCCTTGATGTTGTATTTCTCAAAGAGCTTCAGCAGTCGCTGGGTTCCTACGGTGCCAGCCCAGAGACCTGTAAGTGTTAATCGATGCTCCTCACTACAAGGCGGTGCGTCCTGCCTCTGCTGATGTCACTCGTTGAATCTTCACCGCCATAGGAACCGAGCCACCCAGCGACAGCTAAAGCAAGTAAGTAAATAGCATCAACGAGGAGGAACATGTGTCTTGAAGAGAGTAGACACACTGTACTTCAGAACTTGCCATCGATGTCGACGCCATAGCTGACGAGAACGCGCTTCTTGCCCATCTTGTGCCGACACTGCTGCAGCTCAGAGATGCAGGCGAAGGAGATGATTGAGTAATCTGCGATGGGGATCCCCGAGAAGAAGAAAAGCGTATGAGGGGAGCACGAGAGCTGGAGCTCCCGTTGCTGCTACCCCTCTCTTAGCGTCGGAGATGCACGTCACACAAGGAAAGCGCGACCAACCGTTGGAAGGTGGGGGGATTTTTGATTCGATGCCGTTATCGTGCCGAGATGGTGCGTTTGGATGCAGCTTGAACGGCTCCAGGGCCAGGGATGAGGAGAGGCACGAACAGCTTGCGGAATTACATTTTTCCATCTCTGCAGTCCTTTGCTGATGAGATGCGAGAGGACAGCCAAGCGTTAATACGGTCTATGGAGTCTCCGTAGATCTGATCACGATGTCAACGACTTTGGCTGCTCCAAGAACCTTCTCCTCCTCCAATCTCCGTGCTGCAACTTGCACGCCAACGGGCATACCGTCCATGGTCTCCATGTCGAACAGGCTCCAATTCCATTCGTCCAGCGGATTCCTTGGCTTGTATTCGACCATTGCCTTTGCTGCCTCTCCGTCGAGCTCCTTCGAAACTTTCCCGGCTGGCAATACTACTGCTGGATAATCCACGAAGTTGAAGATCTTCGTGTATCCTACCCATCGGCATTTGCGGTGAGGCACAGTTGAGTGAGGCATTACCGGTGTTAGGAGAATGTCAATAGGCTTGTCAGAAGCAGACCGGGTTGAGTTCCACAGGTCGAGAAAGCGCTTCTGTGCAGCAACCTTCTGCTTGTTGAGTTGCCAGTATGCGTACACGGAGATGGGCTTGCCCTTGTTCACCAACGCTTCCACGTGCGGGATAAAGGGCTCGCCTCCAGCTTCGACATCCCTGCGAATATCTTCACCGCCGTCTGCAGTGTAGTACTGATCCTGGTAACTTAATCAGACGCGCACTGAAAGCGAACGAAACCTGGCCTTACCATGATGTCTATGCACTCCTGATGCAAGGTTCCTGGCATCCAAGACACCAGTTCGTGTCCAGCATTCTTTAGCTTCGCAACAACGTCCTCGAGCACCCGAGATATCGCCGGGTGAGGTCTGACCACGCCATCATCGCGCATCACCGCGATGACCAGAGGTCTAGAACGAATCTCAGAGAACATCTCCGAGCGCCAGGTCAGAGGACAGCACTGCGGATCCCCATTCCACGGGCTGCTTTCGATAATCGCTTTAGTACTCGCGATCAACGAGTCAATATTCCTAGCCATAGGTCCAATCACAGATGGAACATGCTGTTGGCCTTCTGTTGAGACCGAGACGCCATGATACGGTAGTCGCGTATTCTGCATGCATGGTCAGCTTGCGCTAGCTGGGCCACGCGACAAAGATTGCTTCGCACGTGGATTACCCGTCCGCCAGTGTGTGATTGGAACATCTCTTGGCTCAGAAGACGGACTTACACTCGGCTTAAGCCCATATAGGCCCAACATATGCGAGGGAATACGAATACTGCCCCCTATGTCGGTCCCCCAACCAACGACCGTACCTCCAAGACTCAGCAACGTACCCTCTCCACCAGTTGACCCGCCGGGGGTGAAGTCGGGATTTCTCGGATGGACTGTCAAGCCCCAGAGTGGGTTTTCCGTTTCACACCACTGCCGAGAGTGACTTCAGCCAAGAGTCCTAGATGCAGGTTTCACTCGGACAGGTTAGACGCACCATGATGCTCTGCGGTAGGTTGGACTTGGCAACGATGATAGCTCCCATTTTCTTCAACGACTCTACCAGAACGCAGTCCTGTGCTGCAGGCTTGAAGGCGCGTCCGACATATCCGAGCGTGCTGTCGTATCCTTGGACGTCGAATTGGTCTTTGAGGGTCATGGGTACTCCATGCAGCAGCCCCTTAAGGCGCCCCGTTTCTTTGAATGTCCGGTCAAGCTTATTGGCTTGCTTGATGGCATCGTCGAAGAGAATTTCTGTCAGGCTGAATGCCGTCTTATTCTTAGCGAGTCCCAGACCGGCGGGCCGTTACGGAGGGACAGCTCCTACGTACCAATTTGTCTAGCAAGGTTAGCATCGATTTGATGGTTCAGTTTGGGAAGCAAGGGACGATATTTACTCGACGATGTGCAGAGATAGCCCTGGAATGATGGCGTGAGAATGGGATGATTGGCAGGAGCAGAAGCTGGCACCGGCTTACCGAGAAATGTAAGCGCTGCAAAGCTCTGTAGCTGTCACTGATCCAGACGAAATCGCTTGCAAGATGTCTTCGACGTGATCCAAAGCGATGGGACCCGACGCTGCTTTACCAAAGCTAATTTCCCTCGTCTTTTCGACGCGCAGCGTTTGGGGCGTCTGATGCTCCGTCAGCCTGGTGGTCGCGAGAAAGGGCTCCGGCGAATCGAGATGCTCGTCGATGAAGCTCTGGATAGCCCTATCTCGGATCTGACGCTTCTTGGCGGCGGTCCGCTGCCACTGGGGATGTGTCTCTTGGGCCATTGCGTGCCTGTTCTGCCAGCGGTGGGAGAGGAGTGGCGGGAGGTGGATGGGCATCAGATCAGAGCGTCCGGCTAGGGCTGCAGAGGTGAAACGCAAGCAGGAAAAAGAATTTACCGAACGTATCCAGCATTTCTCAACATTTTTGTTCTCGGATTCGGAGATGAAGTGAGTCTAGCGTAGGGCTCGGGGCATGGGCGAGACTGGAGGGTGAACAGTGGGGGAGATGGCGCAGGGGCCGCGCGCTCTTCCGAGGGCGGTCCCCTGTCGTGCCTGCCAAACGTGCGCGAGAGGTGAGGGCAGTCGCAGCCTCATGCACTCTCCCTCGGCCAACTCCTCGGGCGTGCATCGTGTCACCCCATCGGGTGCAGAATTTTCCAACAGTCGTCCTCGTTGCGTGCTTCCGGACGGCATTTCAGCGCTACGATGACGAGGCTGCCGGCGTTGAAAATGGGCAGAGGGTCGGACGTTGCAAACGCTGCCCCTCCAGTGAACCCCCATTTTCCACCCTAGCCGGCAGAGCTCATAGAGGGCCGCCTCTTTATAGCATGGCGCCGTCATTGTGGTCTATCATGAAGCGCTCGACATCGACCAGCCCACCGTCGACCGCGTCGTCGTCGCAACAGAAGCTGCAGAAGATGGCGCCCGGCCTCACCACCGACTCGACGCGCTCCAACAGCTTCGACATGGTGTCGACCACGTCGGCAATCTCGTCGCAGGCCGACGACTACTCGAGCTTCCTCAGCGATGTGCTCGTGGTCGGAGCTGGGCCCTCGGGGCTGATGCTGGCGTATGTTGGAACGTGACGGAGAATCGGGGACGAGGCTAACGGGCGCAGTGACAATCTGGTGCGATATGGCATCAAGACACGCATTGTCGACAACCGCTCCGACAAGACTGCGACCGGACGCGCCGACGGGATCCAGCCAAAGACGATCGAGACGCTGCGTCAGATGCGCATGGCCGAGCCGCTGCTGCGCAAGGGCGTCAAGATCTACGACATTGCCTTCTGGAAGTCCACGGCGCAGAAACCACTGCACCGAACCGGGCGCGAGATCCACTACCCGCCTGTCGTCGACCTGCTGGATCCCTACATCCTGCTTGTGCACCAGGGCATGATCGAGGAGCTTTTCGAGACCGACCTCAACGAGCGCGGAGTCGACGTGCTCCGCAACACTGCCTTCACCGATTTCGAATACACGCCGCACAAGGTGCGACCCATGACGGTGCACTGCAAGCAGAACGTCACCAACATGACCAAGAGCTACGGCACGCGCTACGTTGTGGGTTGCGATGGCGCCCACTCGCTGGTGCGCAAGGGTATACCCAATGCCACGCCGGTCGGAGCGTCGTCGGACGCCGTCTGGGGAGTCCTGGACGGTGTCATAGATACAGACTTCCCGGACATCTGGTCCAAGGTCGTCGTGCACTCGGATGAGTTCGGGTCGGTGCTCATGATTCCTCGAGAGAGGAACATGACCCGTCTGTACATTGAACTCAAGCCCGACTCGATCGAGGCCAAAACAGTCAAGGAACGCCACACCCAGGGCTTCGTGCAGAAGCGGGCGCAGCAGATCATGCACCCTTACAGGTTGGAGTGGAGATCAGTCGGTGAGTAGTCTACCGGCACTTTGGCTACACTGTCTGACAGCAGCAGAATGGTTCGGACGCTACCAGATCGGCCAGCGCGTTGCTGCTCGTTTCTCCGATACCGAGAAGAGAGTTTATATCGCCGGTGATGCTAGTCACACCCACTCGCCCAAAGCTGCACAAGGCATGAACACTTCCATGCACGACTCGTGGAATCTGGCATGGAAACTGAACTTTGCCGTCCGCGGTCTTGCCAAGCCAGCACTTCTGGAAACCTACGAGCGTGAGCGGAAGAAAATAGCTACAGACCTGATAAACTTCGACTACGAGCACGCCAACGCTTTCCATGCAGGTGACCCGGTCGCTCTTGCCAAGAACTTCGCGAAGAATGTCGCTTTTATCTCTGGGTACGGCGTGAGCTACGATGAAAATGTTCTCAATGTGCAGTACAAGGGCTACATGCATGGCTCTCTCACACCTGGCTTCCTGCTGCCACCAGCTAGGGTGACAAGATACATCGATGCAAATCCAGTGGATATCCAAACCGATATACCTGCCCTTGGTCAATTTCGCATCTACTTCTTCACGAAGAACGTTCACTCATCAATGCCCTTCTTGGAAACTGTCTGCAGTGCACACCAGTCAACCTCCACCTACGTCGGCCGTGTAACCGCTGCTGGAAATGCCTCTTACACAATGCAGCCGCCGCTTGCAGCACCTCATGACCAGTTCGTGTGCCCTGAGCGATACACGCCCGTCAGCGGCGTCTTCACTTACGCCCTGGTCACGGACATGGATCGCGCCGATGTTGAGATTGAAGACCTACCCCAAGTCCTGCGCGACTCGAGATGGACGTTCTACCTAGACGATATCCCGAGCCAGGACACCCGCGGACAGTCGTGCATGGACAAGTGGCTGGACGGGCTCCTGGGTAACGAGGTTGTTGTGCTGAATGTCCGTCCCGATGGCTATGTGGGCACCGTCCGTCGCTTCACTGATGGCAGCCGCGAGAGCGGGCTTAGTGCTGTGAAGTGGCTTGACGACTACTACGAGAAATTCATGCGCGACACCTAATAGGGACACCTAGCATCTACTTCATATCTATCATCTGAGATTTTTGCATAGTATGGGCGTTGGGCAGCATCTAGCGAAGGTTTATCTACACTTAGACATATATGTTGTCATATAATCCAGTTCTATATTGCTCTCATGAACATCCTGGGTTCAACCCCTACAAGAACAAGCGACGGTTGCACGGCTTACCGAACATCTCCAAGCAATAATCTAATAGCTTCGTTGTCGCGAGTATGTTTTCCTCCGCTGTTTCGCCACCAGATCCTCTATCCTGTGTATACGCTGGGCCAGGCGTATCTCCGCACACTAGACTCATTTGCAATCCGGATCCCCGTCGACTCCACCCCACTTCTGCCTTTGCTCCACACCATATCTTCGAGCTAATACTGTACCTGGCGCTGTAGATCCGGAAACAAGTGGCCATACTGAACGAGAAGAGCGCAAGAGATAGTCGTCTACCATGGAATTAGTTCATTTTGATAATGTTGAGAATGGGGCTGCACTTGGAGGTTTGCAGGGTATTGCTGATCACTACTTAAAACGCGTGTATCTCGCCAAGCTTGACGTCCGTTCATCCTTATACAAGGCTTGAGTGCACCTCTAAGCTTGGTGCTCCTGTCGTTGAGCTTCATCAACGTCCTCGCTGGGATTGAGGGTCCTGCACGACATCCTCAGAAAAAATGGTCGCGACGAACATCAACGTCACGCTTGACGATGAAAAGCGTGCTAGCACTCCACCGCCATATCTCAAAGAGCAGGATGTTGGCATTGGGGAAGATATCGACAAATCTGCCGAAAAAGCTTACGGTGGGTCTCCATTTCGACATCGACTTCCTAAAACACTGATTTTGGGCAGTACACAAACTCGACCTCTACCTCCTACCCTTCCTCTCGCTCATGTACTTCTTCAATTCTGTCGACAGAAGTAACTTGGGCAATGCCAAAACGGACGGCATGGACAAAGACCTCGGATTCGTGGGCGAACAGTACTCGCTATTGATCCTTCTCTTCTACATCCCGAACGGTCTTTGTGATCTACCACTTAACATGTTGACGAAGAAGTGGAGTGGAAAGATAATGCTTCCATCCCGTGAGTATACCCTTCATTCATGCACCGCTTTTACTGCCCTCCCAAAATGCCATGCTATGAAAAACGAAATTCACAATGAGTAGTAATGCTCGGCTGGGGCTCCTGCGCCCTTCTCCAATGCGCAACCCACAACTTCGCCGGCATGCTCGTCCTGCGCCTCCTCCTCGGCGCCTTCGAGGCCGGTTTCTTCGCCGGCGTCGTCTTCTACCTAACTCTATTCTACACCCGCGGCGAACTCGGCTTCCGCATCGCCATATTCTTCGGCTCCGCTCTACTCGCCGCCGCCTTCTCCGGCCTCATCTCCTACGGCGTGTTCCAGATCAACGACCCGGATGTTCAAGGCTGGAAGTGGCTGTTTATCATCGAGGGCGCGATGACAGTCCTTGTCGCGGCAGTGGCGTACTTCTGGCTCCCGGCGAGCGCTGACCAGGCATGGTTCCTTAAGGCTGAAGAAAAGGAATACGCTAAGATGAGGACACTGCGCGACCTTTCCAGCTCGAGTCACTCTGACTTTGACTGGAAAGAATGTTTCAGGAGCTGGAAGACGTGGCGCATGGTTCCCTGGTCTGTTATTGCGTTTACCTACCCCGTCGCTTTTAGCACCACGTCCAACTTCCTCCCGCAAATCGTCCAGCGCCTCGGATACAGCGTCATTAAGACGAACCTCTGGACTGTGGCGCCGAATGCCGTGGGTTTCGTGTTCTTGCTTTGTGTTACGTACTCGAGTGATCGTTTTCGCGAACGGACATTCCACATCATCTTCGCGCTATGCGTGTCCCTGGTCGGGCTGATTATCCTAGCGACGGTCGATGTCATTCACAACAAGGGCGTTGCGTACTTTGCCTGTTTCCTCCTCTGCAGCGGCGCCTACATCCCCTCTTGCCTTGTTCATTCGTGGCATAACAATAACAATCTGAACGAAAACAGTCGCGCAGCCACTACGGGACTCTTGGTCGGTCTTGGAAATCTCGGAGGTATTTTGAGCGCGGCTACTTTCAGGACTGAGTATGCGCCCAAATATATCCCTACGCTTGTGGGCACGGCGGCGTGTAATGTTGTATGTATTGTTACGACGTTGGGGCTGGGTGTGTGGATGAAAATGGAGAATAGGGCGAGGGATAAGCAGATGGGTGTGAGGGTTAGGGCGGAGGATGTGAGGACGGAATTGTTAGCTGATGGGGAGAAGAGTGAGATGTGGAGGTATTTCACTTAGGAGCCAGGAGGGTGGAGAAAGGCTGAGGCTGGGAATGCTTGTGTTAGAGTATGTAGTTATATACGTTGAGCTTCAGAAATAATTAATGGCGCTTCAAACAAAGACGAGAATAGCCGATGGATCTAATATCGCACCCACTTTCGCCCTTTGAGCCTATCCTCTAGTGCAGACTCTCTTCTATCTCCTTCCTTCGGTCTTAAATTCCACTCATTTCACAAATTTATGAGCCCGCTTTCTCATTCTGGCTTTCCCAGGCCTTTTGCTTTAGCAACTCCACCCTCTCTAACTCTTCAGTCGTCAGTGCCTTCCACCTCGCATACCCAAACCAACAGACTGCCATGCACAGCGCAAAAGCCTGATCTAAATCCCACAAACTACTCTGACATCTCGGCCACGGCGCCCTGAACCGAATATCCCTCCATCCGTCCTTCTGCCTTCCAGTCGCATATCTATACCAAAGCTCATACCCGTACACGACAGCCACGCGCACGGTCACCGCCAGCTCCCTATCATATTCTTCCTTCCAATACTTCTTGATGTATTTCTTCCACGGCCCATCAATCAGACTCAGATAATACGCCAGCGCAAGCAACTTGCGCGCCCGCTCGTCCACCTCGTTCACCTCTGGGAGTTCAATGCCAAACATCATAGGCAGGATGATAGGCACAACGCCAGGCGCATTCTTAGCGGGCAGCGTGACCAGTGCGGCAGTCATGTATATGATCCGCAGGGTCTGCGCTGTAGACGCTGCTGTTTTTCTGACCCTCCAGGCAAACCAGCCCATGGCGCCGGTTTCGTACAAGCTGAATGCCAGCATGGGAAAAATCGGCGTCGGATGGATTCTGTGCGGAGCGCTCTCGGGTTGGGGCACGGCCGTCACCGGGTGAATGAACTGGGAGATCATGGCTGTCCAGTGCGACCAGTGCAGATCGACGCCTATCATGATCCAGGCGAGGTATAGACCTGGACCGAAGTATCGCGGGATCTTGGAGTAGTCCATGTCGACGCCTGTGACATCGTGGTCGACAAAGAGCCAGAGGATGAGGAGGAGGGTGGCAGAGGCGAAGTAGAGTTGTTTGAGCGTACTGTTGACGCGGGTGACTGTGCGATCGACTTCAGCCACGGACGGCAGCGAGTCGGAGAGCCTCGAGGTCATTGTGGATACGTGACGAGCTTGAATAGAGGCCTTGGGGTCTTGGCTGGCATTTCTTATATAGTTTTTGTTTTTGAGGTATTTGGGGGCGGAATGTCGTTGCCCTGTTGATGCGCTGTCCGATGATGTCGATGTGCAGGCCGGTTGTGCAGATGCTGGGGTTGCGACACCTCTAGAGTTCGTTCCATTGGCGCTTTGATGTCGCTCGCGACTTCGAATTTCGAATTGCCCGATTCGATATTCCGATATTGAAAAGTACTCATGACGGACGTCATTCACTCAGCGGGACCGCCAGAGTACCGCATCCCACGTTATTCCGGCGCGCTAGCCTACCTTGTAGATGCGCTAGCGCAATGATCCCTCCTGTTGATTGGTCTGAAAACTGGAAGCGCCCCACATCCTCCAACTCGTCTCATCGACCTTCAGCCTCCAACACTTGCCAGCTCACGCGATGCGGCTTCTAAACGCCGACACATTAGCCTTCGAGGTCTTCCACGATGAAAGTACGCGACCACCCTACACTATACTGTCGCACACCTGGGGCAATGACGAGGTCACCTACCAAGACATGTTGCTCCTGCAAAGGGTGGCTTCGCTGCCTGAGCATCTGCGAAAGAACCGCGAGTTCATGCTGGCATTCAGTGCTACATCAACTACCGATATACAGGCATCTGCTGGCTATAGGAAGATTAAGAAGACAGCTGAGGTCGCGAAGAGAAAGGGTTACCAGTACTTTTGGGTGGGTAGGTTGCTGCTTTACCGAACGAAGATTAGCGTCGCAGTCACTGATTTATATGCCTCGTGGCTAGACACATGCTGCATCGATAAGAGTAGCAGCGCAGAGCTTCAGGAGGCTATCAATTCAATGTATAGTTGGTATCAGAAATCTGCCCTTTGCGTAGTATATCTGGAGGACGCTGAGCATGTCGAAGAGCAGTACCAGGTTTACCAAGACTCCATATATCTGACAACTGTCTTGGTGCAGTCCAGATGGCTGACTCGAGGATGGACACTTCAGGAGCTGATAGCACCTAGCAGAGTGCACTTCTACAACGCGGAATGGCGCTACATTGACAAAAAGAGTAGATCGCTCTTTCCAATAAGCGTTGCTACTGGCATCCCGCAGTACGTGCTAGAGACGGGAGACTTGACCCGGGCATCGATCGCACAAAAGATGTCATGGGCCGCAAAACGCCACACCACGCGAGTTGAAGACGTAGCCTACAGCCTCCTGGGGCTGTTCGGAGTACACATGCCTATGCTATACGGGGAAGGGGACAAAGCCTTCCAACGGCTGCAAGAACATATCATCAAACAAACCGCAGATGACTCCATCTTCGCCTGGGAAGCGGACGATATTAGCGTATCCATCTACCGCGGTCTTCTCGCTCGGTCGCCAAAGGAGTTCTCTCGCTCGAAAGACATGGCACCAGGACAGGCAACTTCAGAACCACGTTCGAATCGCGGGCTCCTGCTCAACGTCGACCTTGCGCACTTTCACGGTCCAAGCGACGAGGAATTGTGTCTCGCGCGTCTCCGTGCGAGTAACTTGGAAGGAAGATTCAAGTTTGTCCTCAAAGAGCTCGACAAGAATATGAGCTTCGCGCGTATCATGGCACCGGCTAGAACTGTGGACCTGTGGACCGCAGATCAAAAACTCACCTTCCAGCATACTCCCATCTACGTCCGCCAAACGCCCATTGTACCGAAACTCTTCTGCACCGGTTCATTCCACTGCTTTCATCTTCGTCGCAGTGTCGACGACATACCCTATCCTCGCTTCGCGATTTCCAAAGTCTGGCCACCTGATGCCTGGAATACAGCTTACAAGGAGCTAGTTATCCCCCAGGACGACATCTACTTCATCGCAGTCGTATGGCTTGTCCGACTCGATGATCGAGACAATATACAGCTGCTTATTGGCTTTGATCGAACGTTTCCGAGGTACTGGTGTAAGGTATTGCATGTTTCGAGCACAAATTGGCCTTTGTTCACGGATTCGGTCGGCGCGTGGAAGAAGGCAATTGCAAAGCATGGGCCTTGGGATGCTTGCTCTGAAGAAACAATCTTCAGGTGTGATGTGTCAAATAATGAGCATGTCAACCAGGCGGATGTGAAAGTCGGTATGCAAGCTGGCATCTGTCGTGATCGCATCTCGATCATGGTGGACGTCGATGGATTGTCGCATGTTCAATAATGGTGGCGACCTGGTATTGTGGGAAAGAGGCAGGGCGAGCTCCGGCACGAATACAAACAGCGCTTCTTCCTTTGTACATGGAAGACTGCCGCGAGTATGTGCCTTCAGTTTTGCACGCTCTCGTATCGATGCGGCCTCAAGGTTGCTTGAGGCTGAAGGCGTCCAACGGGATCGGTACCGTCCCGTTGCCGTTGTAGAATAGCCGGATCGACAAGCACCCCTGCCCCAATGGATATTGCAAGGGTGCACCACAAGGAAAACACTGCAACATCTTAACAGCGACCAATCTACGTTCTGAATTTCGAGAAAGCCCGTCGCGAGAACTTTACTTCGATACGGCTCCCAGCACTCAAATAGCATTGGATCCCGGTGGATGCTAAAATCCGAACCTAAGGTCGGTGGCGAGCTTCTAGAGGCAATATAGAACTCGGCTATCAACGTGCAACCACTATATTCGACATCCATTACCCCGGACTGCACTCAAAATCTGGCCTGAACACACGCGTTCCTGCACTATACGATATGGCGCCAAGATAAGGATTGCGAATGAGGGCAAAGAATAATCCCATTATTTTCCAGGTACAAATCATGTTGGGCGGCATATCGTCATTCAATCGGTTCCATCAAAAGCGCTTGAGAGCTCCATAGGATTTCTGCGCGACGTTCTTACCATTTTTCTTTTGTCGTCTTTCAACTTCGAAGTTACGGCCGCCAACCATGTCGATACTTCTTCCCCTCTACGTTTATCCCATCGCCGGCGCTTGGGATCCTCTCTACTCAGCGTACTTTCCGCCCCATAATAACCTATCACTATCCCATAACTAACCTTGTCCAGCGCGAAAGCCCACCCAGATGTTGAGTTCACCGTCATTGTGAATCCGTGTTCGGGGCCCTGTCTCGGCTCTCTCCCCGACTCATACTACCTCAATGAGATCCCCAAGCTCCGAACATACGATAACATCCGCACCCTCGGCTACGTCGCCACCAACTATGCGACTAAAAACATCACAAGTGTGTTGGCAGAAATCGATACATACGCAAATTGGCCCAAAGTCTCCAACAACACGAAGCTTAAGGTCGATGGCATATTCTTCGACGAGACGCCCAGCACGTATGAGAGTTACAAGTATGATTACCTGGAGAAGGCAGGTAAGGCGGTAAGGAATAGGACACGCTTCCGCGACCAGTTTGTCGGTATGATACTCATCCATTCGCTGTTGCTGTTCTAGTAAACTAACTGGCTTAGTACACAACCCCGGCCTCATCACGCCCTCACTCCTCAGTTCCCCGACCGTCATGCAAAACTCGTACCTCAACCTCTCCGACATCACCGTTGTTTTCGAAGAGAAATTCGACAAATGGCTAGAACGCCCGACCTTCGATGCCCTCCAGGAAAGCAAAGTCAGGAGAAACAAGTTGGCAGTCATCTTGCACAGCCTGCCAGACATCAGCAAGACAGTGCTGGACTTCGTGGTCGAGCAGGTCGAAGAGGCGGCCGATTGGCTGTTCTTGACGGATGTGAAGGCCAAGGATGAGTACTACCATAGCTTCAGCGCAATATTCGCGGATCTAGTGGAAAGTGTAGATAAAGACTGATCTCGTTTGCTTGGATATGATAGACTTTTGCCAGCAATACATATGGGCCCTTCTTCGGTAACGGTTATGTACGAATAGATAACTCTGAATACAAGCATAGGGAACACAATGAAGAGCAGATATATACAAGCGCGTGCGCAGAGCGGCTATACGAGGCAGCAGTGCACTGAACAATGAGCCTTCGCTGGAGTGTAGACCCAAGACCCTCCTTCACGCCTTGCCTTCCGTAACCTCTATCCTCTGCCCGTCCACCATCTCCCCAACAACAATTTCCACATCCGCCTTGCCCTCCTTGACTGCCTCCAGATCCGGAACATCACTATGCTTGATCCCATCAAACATCTTATCCACCTCCTCCAGCGTCAAGCCCCTTGTCTCAACCCACACAATGACGACGAAGATTACCATGAGGATATCGACGCTGGCGTTGATGATGTACACTTTCCAACTGATCGCTGCCAACCCAAACGGCACCGCCATCGTTACAAAGAGTCCGCAAAGCTTCGTCGTGAACGTGTAGATTCCCATACCCACGGCGCGGATATCGAAAGATAGGACCTCGGGCGGGTAGAGCACAGTGAGGGGTGTGATGCCCCATGCGTAGGTGGCGTTATAGATGAAAATCATAGCGATGGTGCCGTAGACGCCGGGCTTGTAGCCTGATTCTCCGTACACTGCAGTCAAACCTGCCAGAATGTACAGCGCGATCAGACCAGTGGTGAGCGAGAGCACAGTCAACGTCTTCCGTCCCAATTTATCGGCATAAAACGATGCTGCGGTTGCCACGACGAGTGTCCAGCTGGTGAGGATGACGTTGATCTGGAGCTGAGTGGTCGGATCGCTGATCCCAGCACTGGAAAGCATGTCGCCGAAGTAGAAGGTCACGATGTTGGTGCCGGGTAACATGACGATGATCGAATACGTGCTCGTAATCAGTAATCGCTTTCTGTTCCCGGGATGCGCGAGGGCTTGCCAGATGGTGAGCTCGCGCTCCTTTTCGTAACGCAGCGTATCGACGATTTCTTGGTACTGGACTAGCACGATGGGATTTGTGATGTCGCCACGCGCGTTCGCGATCGCGAGGACTTCAAGAGCCTCTTCGCGCCGGCCGCGGCTGATGAGCCAGCGGGGTGATTCGGGGATAAAGAAGAGAATTATTATGCACCAGATTGCTGGGAAGGCTTGGAGCAGCGAGGGTATGCGCCAGGCCCATGTCGTGGTGAGAGTTTGGGTCTGCGGCTGGGTGAGACGCCGTATACACATCCCGATGGAGGCACTTCTAGACGGAGCGGGTACTTACACCATAGCACACGCCCGTTGCAAGTAACGTTCCCACCGCCCAACACGCATAATACAGCCCCAATGCGAACCCTCTCCATTGCACAGGACTCGTCTCCGCGACCAAGGTCGGCGTACTGACTTGACTCAACCCCAGCCCAAAGCCTACGATGAATCGTCCGGCGATGAACATGCCGATGTTCTGCGCCGCACCTTGGATGACGCCGCCAACTAGGGTGATGAGAGCGGAGTAGAAGATGCACTCTTTGCGGCCGCGCCAGTCAGCTAATGGTCCAGCGAACAGAGACATGGTTGCGCCGCCCACGTAGCCGATTGCCGTGTTGAGGGATTTGGTGGTAGTGGTGAGCTCGAAGTATTGGATGTAGGTCGGCATAACGTTGAAAGAGCCCATCAGGGAGGAGTCGTAGCCGACGAGCTGTACATTTTGAGGAACGATGCCGACGCAGATGGGTGTAGGAACATACCACAGAGTCCACGACAGAGGTCATGATGATAAATGCCAGCAGCGCGAACTGATTGCGCGGCACGAGCCGCGACACCTTGCCTTCGGCCATAGCTCTTGTCGCGAATGTCTAATACTCTACTCGAACAATATCGACTCGCTTCTTCAGAAAAGGCTCCAGCGTGGGTCAACAAAACGTCGCCTTCTTGATGGCCAAGCAATGAAAGAAGAACCCATCGTCGCAGCACAAACCTGAGCATCCCCACCTTCCGCAACACGCCAGCCAAAACGCCGTGTACGGCATCCTTGCAAACCCAATCACCAGTTATCGTCTGAGTCGCGCGACTCCGAACTACTGATTGGTAGCGCACACGGTATCGCCAGCTATCAAGACCACAGACCCTGGATTATCTCTGTAGTCTTTCGGAAAAGATGGACCGGCAGGGGATGCAGACTGCCGATCGCAGTCCAGCCACCCGTAGTAGCCGTTTGGGGAAAAGGTCAAAGCACGTGCGAACCCGCCGGCCGTTTGGCGCCTGAGGTAGCGCTGAACCCCGCAGTATGAACGCATCAGCAAGCACGTCTTGACCAGCGACATTATCCAGTCTGGATGCTGGAGGACCCCCACTTGTGGTTGAGGGGGTGTGGTGGAAGAAACAATTGGGAAGTTGTGGCGACGCGGTTTTCCGAGGCTGCTTGCACGGCGGCTTTGCCGAGTCGGGAACTCCGCGATGACGAAGCGCAATAGTTAATATCCATTGCGACCAAATGGAGGCTGGACTCAGAAGGTTGCTGCTGCAACGATATCGAACACGAACACAAGCGCAAATCATGTCTGATGTTGAGACTGCGCAGATAGCAGTCGTTTCCTTTGACAAATTCATCAATGGCGACGACGCAGAAAGACGTGCGGTGGCGAAAGAGCTGTACGATGCATTCTCCACAGTAGGATGGGTGTATCTGAGCGACCACGGCATTCCGCAGAGTAGGGTGGACGAAATTTTTGGGCTCGTGCGTTCGGCGTCACTCTCCTCGACGTTCCCAGAGCTAATCGACAACAGGCGAAGAACTTCTTCTCCCTCCCAATAGACGAGAAGTTGACCTGGCGACTCAAAGACGCCACTGTAAATCAAGGCTACACAAAAGACGGCGACGAAGCAAACGGGGGCGTGGATCATAAAGAATGTTACGAGCACCGCCGCTTTGCCAACCCGCTGTGTCCCGCAGACAGCCGACTCCCGGGCTTCAAATCCACACTCGATGAATTCTACGGTCAGTGCCTTGCGCTCGGGCTCAATGTGCTGAAGTGCCTCGCCATGGCCATGGACCTCGGCGACACGTTCTTCGACGACATCACAAAACAGGCAGACCCTCAATTACGCCTGATCCACTACCCATCCATTGAGCGCAAAATCCTCGAGCAAGAAGGCCATGCGCGAATCATTCCACACACCGACTTTGGCCTATGCACACTCCTATTCCAAGATCAGGTCGGCGGGCTCGAAGTCGACCCCTTCCGCACCGGCGACTTCAAGCCTGCGCTGCCAGTGCCAGGGACGGTGCTCATCAATATCGCCGACCTGATGCAAAGGCTGACGAACGATCGTTGCCGGAGTACGATCCACAGAGTTGTGAGTCCAAGGGTTGCGGGCGATATACTGCCGGCAAGATACTCGATTCCGTTCTTTATCCATCCGGATCCAGATGTGCTGATTGATCCGGTGATAAAGGAGGAGGGCGAAGTGAAGAAGTACGAGGCTGTCAATGCGGGCGAGTGGAGAGTGTGGAACACGACCAAGAATTATACAACACTGAAGGGGCAGGGTGAGCAGGTCAAGATGGGCGTTGCCGTGGCTTAAGTGCGGAAAAGACGGGCGAGGGTTTCAAATGATTTCATCTCTCAAGTAATGTAAAACTATTCCTTCTCTTTTCTCTCGAATGCCTTCGACGTGCCTTCAATATCCTTCGCCATTGCCTCCGGATCGTTCTGTGACGCTTGCACTCTTTTCCGCTCCACTTTCTCCGCTCTCTTGCGTTCCTGCTCATGTCTCCAGCTCATGCCACTTTTCATGATCCAAAACACGACAGAGAGCAATGCCGTGTAGACGAGCGCCATGAGCGTAAAGGCCCAGCCTGGATTCATTGCGTTGCACATAGGCACTATAGCAGCACAACCGCCCGCGCTCATCAAGCAGCGCACAAAGTTGACACAGGCAGTTGCGCTCGCTGGTCGATGCTTTTGCAGGTCAATAAGCAGCGTATTCGTATTATTGAATGCGGTGCTTATCCCAAAGCCAAGCACAAACAAAGCAATCTCAGGCCCTGCAATATGCGTGCGATACTTCACAGTCCATCCAAAAGCGATCAAGCCGATCGTTCCAATGACGTGACCGGGGGCAACGATTTCCAATCGTACCTTCTCAATGGGAAAGTTGCGCAGATCCTGTTGCTTGCCTTTCGTGATGGGTATGTTGAGCAGTGCAGCATGGCGGCGGAAGTTCCAGTCTACGGCATGTCCCATCGTGAGTGAGGAGACTAAACAGCCGGTACCCAAGGAAATGTAGCACAGTCCAATCTTCAATTCGTCCAGGCCATATGCCGCCTGGAAAAGATCGGGAATGACCACCGAGGTCATCATCATGCCCGTGAAGAAAAGCCCGTTATAGAGTAGCACTATGCACGATTCTTTCTCGGTGAGAATCTTCAGTGTAGTAAACGGATTGGGGAACTTGAACTTTGGCTTTGGTGTTGTGGGTGCTGACGAGTCGTCTTCGGCAAGCGAAGACGTCCTCGTATGTTTCCGCTCCCGAAGGTAGCTGAGGACTGACCGATTGACACCTTTGGCAGGGATTGAACCGTTCCCCACAACATTCCTGCAGGTCTCCGGAAAGAGGAAGACGAAGAGGACGAGCAGGACACCTGCGAAGATGGCTAGGAACCAGAAGATAGATCGCCAGCCGAGGTATTGAGCGAGAACACCGCCAATAGTAGGGCCCTACGAGGGTACAAGTTAGAGATGAATGCTTGAACAGCTTGGAAATATAGGACTAGGTCTACTCACGAATGCAGGACCAAATAAGATGCCGCAAGTCGCATACCCCATAAACTTGCCTCGCTCGGCCGAGGTAGCGATATCGGCGACCACGGCTATCGACAGGGCTATAGCTGCACTACAGCCAAATGCTTGCACGATTCGTAGGATGAGGAGTGCAGCGTAGTTCGTCTGCAGCGCGAGACCAATGTTTGCGACAATAAAAATGATGAAGCAGAGGATGAAAGAAAACCTTCGGCCGCTGTTATCCGACATGCCGCCGATCATGGTGGGAGCTATCGCTTGGGCGATCTAGGAGCATCAGAGATGGTTTATCTTTTGAGCAGGGTGATGTTTCTGGGCGCACCATATATGTCGTGACTGAGATGTTGGTCATTGTGGGTGATACATGCAGGACTTCTGACATGACGTTCAGTGCTGGGTAGAAGGTAGTCGCACCCATGGGCGATATTAGAGCGGATACTGAAACGAGGAAGATAATCCAGAGCTTCATAGGCTCACTGAAGATGGAATAAGGCGGCCCCGAGGCTTGTCGCGTGAGGGCATTTTGTGAAGCATTCTTCTCGGCGTCCGTTGCGCTTGCGTTTTCGACAGCCTGCTCATGCTGCATGATTCTCTCTTCCTCAGTAGTGCTCATGATGTCGGAATCCAAGAGAAGACCGGTCTTAGATCGTGTCGATAAGAGGAAAGATAGAGACAACAGCGAGCGGGACGATGCTAGTAGAAAAGTGCATCGAGGTGTGGAGTTAACGCCTTCGCACTCTCTTATTCCCAGACCGGTCTGTTGACTTGCGAGCTAGCGACAGCGTCCTTGCCGAATTCATCCCGGTATCGTGACCTTCGGACACAGCCGATCTGCCGCGGGATGCGGTTCCTTGCATTCCGAGGTGGAGAGCTTCATGAGTTGTCGTTAAGCTCCAATTCAGAGGCCAATGAAAGCCGGAAAGCGAAGACAACGAGCCTGCGAAGCTCGAGGCCTGCGGAAACTTGCCGGTGGCGCCTACGCCCGGCCGGCACTCGATCCATCTCTGACAGTCTTGTACGAGTACTTTTATGCACCTCTCGAGATTATAGACAAGGATTCATTGGACGAGAGGGGTCTGCGTCTGCGGCGCAGACACTAGGAGTTTGTCGTTGGTTGACCGGAGTGAATGATGGAACAGGCGCCCCGCCCGATGCCGGAATAACAGACGGGACGCGTGTATTAGTCATCATCGGATTTCTTTCACCGCCTCGCGCTCTTTAACACTGATACTCCAACGCCCATCATCAACAACTCGCTTTTCTACCTGTAATGACGTCACTCGAGTCCATTTATCAAGTCGTCAAAACATCCTCGTCAACAGTTACACCGATTAGAATCGTGCTGTAGTCGGAGTCAGCACCAGATGCAGCGAATGCTTTCTCTTGCAACAATAATCAATTTATCTAAGAGCGAACGACTAATCACAAAGCAGACTCAAGGATATTACACCCACGTCCACGTAGCCACCCGGTCCTGAAATCGAAAACTCCCAACAATCCAACGGACGGAATGCAAGCTACAATATTGTAGGCACCTAAAGACGCCGAAAAGCATCGCGCTCGGTGGTATCAAAGAAGGCAATCTAGTGCATTGGCATTCCATCCATACCGGGCAGATCGGTGAGCCCTACGGCATGTTAGCAGCTACCCCACCCCATATTTGTCGCACGTCTGTAGGGATAACTTACAAGCATCGTGGTCCTCGTGCACAGTAGTCTTGACCTGGCACGTCTTGGCAGTATTGATGTCCTGGTTCACCATCGTCTTGCACTTGGCGCCCATGCAGCCGCTCGCATCCATACCCTTCTGGAGCTCGTCGTCCTGCCAGCCGAACACGTAATCGGCGTGCTGGCCATAGCCGGTGTTATCACCGTAGCTGAAGTAGAAGGGCTGGGAGCCGTCGGTGGGCCAGATGGACTTGTCGTTGAAGGGGGTGGTGTCCCAGACAACCTCGTACATGAGCTGGGGAATCTTGACGGGGTGGGTGGACGGGCAGTTCAGGTTGCCGTTGGGGAGGAAGTTGGCGGGGCCGTTGGTCGGGTAGGCGACGTGCGACTTGTGGTCGGGCGAGTCGAGGTTCTTGCCGTCCCAGCAGCTGGCCTCTTGTCAGTGATGATGCTTGATGATGTGAGAGATGAGCTTACGTGGGGAAGAGGATGTTGGAGCGGATACCACCCTTGCATGGCTGGAGAGGAAGGTTTTGGGTATCAATCCTGTCCCTTCGTTAGTATGCTGCTGACTCAAAGATATTGATATTTATAACATACTTGGAGTCCATGCAAGGCGCCGAGGTGTCGCCACCAAAGTTGGGCCCCGTGTAGCAACGGTAGCAGTTCTGCCTCTTCAGGTTGGGGTCGGCGGTGCGCTTGGTTGGGTCACCGACAAGCATGCGGAAGCCGGGCTTGAAGGCAGTAATCTTTCCTGGCGCATACGAGACGTAGTACACAAGCACACCGCCATCGATCTTCGTGCTGAAGTTGTCACTGAACTGATAGCTATTGCGACAATTAGTATCGGTCATCCGGCTCCAGCAGAATACACTTACGCGGCACCCAACTGCTTAACACGTTTGTATGTTCCATTCCTAGCCTTGAAGTACAAGTTCGCGGTCCAGTAGTTAGAGAAGTCTATCACTACGATCAACATTTATGCTCTTCTCACCAGCATCGACCATACGTACCCTTGGAGAAAGCGCAAGTCGTGCACTTCGCCGTCTTGCTCACATCCCCGGTCGTCATACTAGCATTGAACCCGTTCCCACCAACGATCTGATGCTGATGTGGACTTGGGATCTGTCCTGGGTTGACCAGCGGATCCAAGCGATCAATGACGACCTGCGCGCACCCAAAGCGCAACATAGTCGTGGAGCCCTGACGCTTCCACCATGACGGGGCAGCCGAGGCGAGCGTGCCTAGCGTGAGCAGCGGGAGGAGATGCATGGTGAGGTGCAAGTTGCACGACACGTGCCCTGAAAGAAGGAATGGGTAATGAGTGGTAGGATGGAAGACGGGGAGGGAAAACGGCAGTGCTAGGCCTGGGGGTGTTTATAAGAGAGCGGGAACGGGAACATGGAGATGCTGCCCAGAAATCTGCAAGCCATCATGGCGATACCGAACATCCACACCTGGAAGCACGGTAGTTGTCTTCGAAACTGGTCGATATGCCGAGTGAGGTCCGTGAGGCTTGGGTACCTCCACGCAATACAAACAGATTAATGTGCCATAGGTGTTCGACTTCTAAATGCTGTACCCTTGCCTACCACTACACGCCCTTCCTAGGCTATCCTTGTGTTTGTCATCGTTCTTCAGCTATGCGCCCAATGAGCGAGCGATCGGGGCATTCAACCGAACAATGGCAACCTTGCTTGCGCACCCGATTTGTCGGTTTCAGGACGTTTTGATGAGGCGAATGCGGGGTCTAATGAAAAAAATGTGGTTTGTGCTACGGGCAATTTATACATACCCTTGCTGAATCCTCCAGACGCTCATGTGCCGGCGCCTATGTGCTGCGGGCTGCGACTGTTGTGCTGCATTGTACGCCGCGGTGAATGTTGTTGCCGTGCAAGGAACGGAACTTGCCTACCGCAAGAGAGGTCGGATTGGTGGATAATTAGCAATCGAAGTCTTCGAGAATGGTCTGTGGAAGAGACCCTGGGCTCTAGAATCATGAAGATTTGGTGGTAGGCGCGTGGGCGTGATGTGGGGATGCGGCTGATGGCCAACAAGGGGCCACAGAACCCCGGAGGTTAATTAAGTGACTAGGGCATGACTGGATTTGGACATCCAAAGACGAGAATGTGGACTCGTCGCTTGAGGCTATGGTGAGCGAACTCCGTGAGATACGAGTTCCGCAGGAGATTAATCAGATGTAATGTGCACAGCAACTTCTGGAGGATCTCCACCAACACTGCGCTAGATCTCGCGGAAGAAAGCGCAAGAAAGCCCAGTGCCCGTATTTTCTTCTTATAGTCCTTGGTATTTGGCCTTTTGAAGTGGTAGCTGCCATGCATGCCGACGTCAATTGAGCCCACACGTCACAGTAGGCCGCCCGCTCATCATCCACTCTCGCCGTCTGGCCGACCACTCAGCTCTTGCCATCCACAAGGCGCTGCCAAGGAGAACATGATTGCCGGCAGCCCCATCTTTCCCTTGGCAGTAGCTTGCTTTCCCTATGCCCGGAAATCGACGATAGCGGAGCCTGAACGAGTCCGGTCAGGATTCATGATAGCCCGAATTGGATGGAGTGTTACATTAGCAATGAATAGCGATTGTAAGCAAAAAGTCCAGACCGTTCAACAGGTCGTAGTGAATGGTCACTGTCGCTGCGGATCGCGCCATGGCTCTTGTGAGGGCGACTGATGCCTACGATTCCTGGGCTGTATATTGATGACGGCTTCGCGGCGTTCACAGTATTCGCAAAGGAGAATATGATGGCTACAGGATATAGTACGAAGAGTACCACGGCGCGTTGGAGCCTACAGACATGCATCGTGGTAAGTCTCTGTTCTTATCTCGTCTTGTGTACCTCATCGTATGCTTCATACCCTGGTATCTGTATGCCCTTCCATACCAGCCACCCCGCCATTTACGTCTCACAATGCAAAAGTTCAATCCCACTTGAATATTGACCCTCGGCATGCTCTGCTTAGATCATGCCTCCTCCTCCAACTAACCGCCAACACACCAATCCTCTCAACACAACCATAGCATCGTGCACAACGGCCCACCGCACCTTCCCCAAACACCTACTAACCACAGCAGCAGCACCATTCGTCCCTCTCTTACCCACTCCGCCCGATATCTCCCCCTTCCCACCCATCCCGACCTTGAGCACATCCTCCGGCTGCATATGCAGCACCTTACCAATTAAGGACTTCATCTCCGCCTTCGGGTCCCAGATAATCTCATCATCGTCGTCATCCAGGTCTCCGAGATCCGGAAGCTGTGATGAGGATGCAGCAACGGGTCGCGTATACCACACACCCCAGATGACGAGCGTGCCTAGGTAGACGGCCCATGGTAGATGCCACAGGCGACTAGCGTCAATATCACCTCCGATGTCTCCATCGAGAACGTCAACGCCCTCGTCGACGAGCTTCGCTGCGTGCCACACTGCGTCGCCCGCCTGCGCAGCGTTCTCGGTCACCCACTTCTTGACTACCTTTTGGCTGCGTACGTAGTCAATGCGTGCGACCGGTCGACCGAGAATGTGCCGCGCGCCGGCGTATATTTGCAAGTCGAGGAAGGGCGTGTGCAGGAGGATATGGGCTGCATAATACAATGAGGTTGTTGCTGTGCGGAAGGTGTTGAACTCGCGTGCTAGTGGATGCGAGGGTGAGGGAAAATGCGAGAGATACGTGTTGCTAAAGAGTGTGAAGTCATGGTACCATGTCGTGTAGGAGGCTGCCAGGCGTGTTTGCCAGTTGCCGAGAGGGTTGGTGTCGATGACGCCTGTGCTGCATTAGCCGCCAGTCATACGTAGGAGTAATTGGTAAGTAGGAAGGAGGTCCTACCCAACGACGTCTGATCCCTCCGCTGCATGTCCCACGCAATGCTCATAAGCCCGTGCAACAACAGACTCCTTGACAGCGCATTCAGTCCCTTTGGTACAGAACTCGCAGCCTGAGGACTGAGATACATCTTCAAGCAGCTCAAGAACAGCGGATTATTAGTCTGTTTCTGTCGTGTTTGATGCCACTCCTCAGCCGAATCCGCTTCCCAAAGCGACTGGTCGCAAGGCAGGGGCGATCTCAGCTCAAAGGCGGACATGCACAGCGACTGGCAGAAAAGAACCGCGTGCTGCGTGTCCCACATGAAGCAGAGGAACGCTAACCTGGGCTGCTATTAGTACGGTTATGGATGAGCTGTTGAAGACAGAGCTACAAACCGTTTCTTCTGCTCAGCATCGACCCAAGTCCGCCAGTCGTCTTCGAGGTCATCGGTCGCTTCGTCGACAGTGGGTGGGCGGACGCTCTGGCAGTCGCTTCGACGAATTAGGTTGATGAGGAGTCCATGGAAGAGGTGCGACATGTCGTGTTGCTTCTGGCCTGCTCTGCTCTTGCCAAAGCACTCGACGAGCAGGATGGTTTGCAGGATCCAGAGATCGGGTTTCGCGGAGAAGCCAGCGTTGGCGAAGATCTGGGGTCGAATGACGTCGTGGATGCATACCGCTAATTGATGCGCATCCTTCTCCCCGTAAGTCGCGCCGAGCAGGAGGACTGAGATGAGGAGTAGTGTGTCAACATGCGATGGATCGAAAGTGGACATGTGGATGAGAGGGTATGCGGTGTTGAAGCGAGTGAAGAAGAGGTCGCAGTACGTCTGTAGACATGATAGCGAAAGAAGGGGATGATTCCTTGTAACTGAGCTCCCATCTGGCGCTGTTGGCTGTGTGATATCGATGAGGTCGAGGATCTGCTGTCGAGCCAGCTCGTCTATGATCGGCAGGCTTTTCGAAGGCTGGAGCATGGACATTGGGCGTTCTAAGTCGAGAGGAGCATGATCGTGGTGGGATTGTGATATTGGCGGTGGATTGTTAAGGCCAAGGAAGCTGCCCGAAAGGTCGGGCTGATGCTGGATTGAGGTGTTTCCCCTGGTGACCAGCTCTTGATCCGTGAGCGGCGGAGTGATCATTGGCGCAGAAGGCGACCCTTGCTGAGGTGAGTCTGTCTTCTGCGACGGGAGGGACCCATAATGCGCAGCAGTCGACATTGGTTTGTCGACTGCCATATGTTCCAGTTGAAGGTCATAGGCATGGCTAGGTTGGCTGACGGAGGTGTTGTTAAACTGTAGTGGAGCGAAAGGGTCGTTCATAACAGGTTGCATGTGATTCTGTCTTGAGACATCGAGGTCGAATAACCAACTGTAATTATTCATCGTGGTAAAAGGATTGTTGAATGAGCTTGCCGTGTCCGGTTGGAAGATATCGTCAAACGGCGCATCGTCGAACGTTGCTGGTACGAAAGGCTCTGATTCCGGTTGGGGAAGGTTCGGTGACCAAAATTGTTGGTCGATGGGCGGAGAGAACGAGTCGGATACGGACAAGGTGTTGGCTTCTAAGGTAGGAGGGTAGCCACTTCCTAAGCCAGAGTCGTGGTCATCCAAGGTCGAGTGCAATGAAGGTCCGTGTGAGATTGGAGGTGAGATGGGTACTCCTTCGTTGCTGGCTTGTAGGGCGGCAAAGTCAGGCAAAGACTCGAGTATACCCTCGTCCGACAGGTGAGACTGCGCAACAGTATTGGCTGCCAATGCGGGTTTCTTGGTGACGATGTTACCCTCGGAATCTTTCCACATGCGCTTGCGGGTGTTTAGGATACCACAGCCTTCGGCACCGGCTTCTTCATCCTTTTGTCGGTGACGTAACATATGCCTCTCTACTTACTGTTAGCGGACGCCCGAGCACAGTTATTACGAGGACGCATGGACCAACGGCGCGTTGCAGTGAATATGGAGCAGCACGCAAACTCCAAAGCATGTAGGTAAGAAAAATAAGGCGGTCCACTTTTGTCCGAGTGAAAGTTCGGTCGCAGAAAGGAAAAGTGGATGCACATAGAGGATCCCGGACTCGTTGGAATTGTAACCATGGCCTAAAGCCAGCGTCTCTTCCCGCTCATGCAATATGAAACGGCTAAGTCCTTACCTAGCAAGTCCCGTCTCTTGAAATGCGCTCTACATCTCGAGCAAGTGAACTCGCCATTAGAATGATTGAGCAGATGCCTCTGCAGATGCTCGGCCCTGGTAAAGCTGCGTCCACACCCCTCGTTCTGGCAGACGAACCTCTTCTCACCATTCTTTCCGCTGGTGTCCTTTCTCTTTCGTCCCCGAGCAGGCATCGAAGGGGCAACAGTATCCACCATAGCACTTGTGTACTAAACGCAACCGCAAGTAGGATTGAGGGTGGTACAATTGAAGGTTGGGGGAGCTGGAGCGGTATAATGGGGGTGGAAAAGGGTCTGTAGTAGCTCTCAGGCTACGGAATAGTCCGCAGTCGGCCGAGATCCGGATACCACCTTATCGGGCTGAACAGGGGCGTCGTGAGGCCGAAGAGGGCGCGAAGCGGGGTGACGACAGGGCCACCCGATCGGCTACTCGTTTAGCGTTTGAGGCGGAATGCAGCGCAGCGCTCTACGCCCTATTCCGCAGTGCGTTGCCACCTCATCCTTGCCAACACCAAAAGTGGGGGCAATATCACCACGCTGTTCGATAAGGGTGGGGGAGACGTTGGGGAACGATGCATGGTTGATGCATGGCAACGTTGTGAGCCCTGGCCTTCATCTGCGGGCCCCGCGTGCCGATGACGGCTTTGACACATCGCCGACGGCGAGTTTAATCATGTAGGGACAGGAAGCCGATAGCCCACTGTTCGAAGAGCGCCGCTGGGACGCAATTGCTGGGAAGGCTAGCACGCTGGAGGAAAGATGGAGGTTCGGAGCGAAGAGGTCGGTTGAGGAAAAATATCCGGTGGCACGATCCGAGGGTTCGTATGGTCAATGACTAAGCAGTGGATCAGGGTCACGTGCATCACCCTTCCTAGCCGTCCACCAGAGGCTACGTGCATGCGGGGACAAGGCATGCGGGACCATAGGCAGGCTTCGAACAGGACAGAAATATCATTTTTACACAGCTAAGCAACAGCAACAAAAAAGTTGGACTCCCCTTCCCTCTTATTTACCCTCGCCCTCCTCACCAAATCGTCCCCAACCGCCAACCTCAACCTCTCCGCCGTCGCCGGACTATCCAATCTCCACGCCTCCTCGCCCAATCCCCCCAAAACATTCTGCCCATTCATTACCCTCGCCGCCCGGACAGCCTCCCTCAGCGCAAAGAACACAGTGCACCCCAAGAACAGCGGCGGCTCCCCAATGCCCTTGCTGCTCTGCACGCTGCGCAGGTGGTTCCAGGACAAAGGTTTGCCTTCGTTGTCGTGACGTAGCAGTGATACGTTGAAAATCTGGGGGATATCGCTGAATCCGGGGATCTTGTAGGTGCCGGGGCCGCGAGTGAAGAGTTCGCCGGTACGCGTCCAGAGGGTTTCTTCCATGGTGAAGAGGCCTTGGCCTTGGATGAAGGCGCCTTCGATTTGGCCGTAGTCGATAGCCGGGTTGATGGAGTTGCCTACGTCCTGTAATTTGTTAGTGATGGGATGCACGAGGTGCGTGCGGTATGGCGGAGGCTTACCATCATAAGATCAGTGCGAAGCACAGTGGAGTCACCTGTCAGTAAGTCGACTTCGACTTCTGAACAGCCGGCGCCTTGTGTGAAGTAGTAGTACATCGGCTTGACGGTCTCGAGGTCAAAGTTACCCCATTGGTAGCCGATGCGCGGCATCTTCCAAAACCCGTTGGCTGCGAGGTTGACACGGTCGAGGTAAGCTGCGTGCACGATTTCCTTGAGTGGCGCGTCTTTGCCAAACTTCTCGCGATACGGTTTTAAGCGTTCATTGAGCTGATCACAAGCATTCTTGACAGCCATGCCATTGAGGTCCGACCCAGAAGACGCAGCTGTGGGCGAAGCATTGGCGATCTGGTATGTCTGGCTATCTTGCGTAAAGATGGCATCGAGTGGTGTACCTAGCTCTTGCGCTGCGATCTGGCACATCTTGGTGTATAGACCCTGGCCCATCTCCGTTCCACCGTGGTGGAGCAACACGCTACCATCATGATAGATTTTGATATACGCGCCTGCCTGATTGAGGTGCAGCGCAGTAGCAAAGCTAAGGCCAAACTTGGTTGGGATGAGACAGATACCTCGCTTCTTCCACCGATTCTTCGAGTTGAAGTCGGCCACCGCGGCTTTCCTCTTCTCGTATTCGGATGATATTCGCAGCTGCTCCAGCAGCAAAGGTACATGCCAGTCCTCATCGATCTTCTGCAGGAAAGGTGTATGCTCCCCAATCTCGTACAAGTTCTTTAGCCGCAGCTCATCAATGTCGATCCCCAAACCCTCGGCGATGTCGTACATCATCATCTCGGTGAAGTACATGCCCTGCGGTGCACCGAATCCTCTGTACGCGGTGTTGCTGTGAATATTTGTTTTGCATACGTGGCCGCGCAGGAAAACATGTGGGCACTCATAGGTGTTGTCGTAGTGCGTCAGGCATCGATCCATCACTGCACCACTCATGTCCTGGGAGTATCCGGCGTTGTCGTAGACGTCAGCGTCCATGGCCAATAGCTTGCCCTCCTTAGACACACCGACTTTCCATCGCGCCTGCACCGGATGCCGTTGCCCACTGAGTAGCATGTCTTCGTCACGATTGAGCATAATGCGAATCGGTCGCTTCTCTTTCTTCGCGGCTATTGCGCAATAGCATGCAAATGGAACGCTTCTTGACTCCTTGCCACCGAAGCCACCACCCAAGCGTTTGACCCGAGCGTTGATGCGGTTGCTGGGTACACCTGTCACCGCAGAAACAAACTCTTGTGTTTCCATTGTGTTCTGGGTCGATGACCAAACCTCCATACATCCGTCTTCGCCAGATGGAACGACGAGTGCAGCATTCGTTTCGAGATAAAAGTGTTCCTGACCACCCATCCTCGTTTGACCTTCGAAGATGCGATCGCACTTTGCCCATGCCTCATCCATCTTACTTTCGATCGCAAGACCCTTCTTCAAGACCTTGCCGTGAGGGAAGTAGCTATTGGCTTCGATCGCTTCGTCAATGGTCAGAATGGCCGGCAGTGACTCGTATTCAACCTCCACTGCCTTCGCAGCAGCTTGGGCTTGCAGTGCGGTCTCCGCATACACCATGCCAATCACCTGTCCATGGTGTAGTACTTCTCCCTCGGCGAAGAAAGGCTCATCTTTCCTGATGGATCCCCAGATGTTCGATCCCTCGGGTAGGCTGTTCTTGTCGATGTAGCCAACAACGCCCGGCATGGTCAGTGCTGGCTCCCAGTCGACGCTCAACAACTTGGCATGTGCTTTCGATGAGAGGACTAAGCCGCCAAAGAGCTCACGATCTTGACGAGGCATGTCGTCAATGTACTCAGCTTCGCCAGTACATTGCTTGAGAGCTGAAAGATGAGCAATTTGCTTCCCCACGACTCGCTGCTCGAACGGGTTGTAGTCATCTCGTAGGCCGGTGGAAATGTCCCGGTGGATTTCATCGATGATCTGGTTGTCCACTTCCCCGAGCCCTAGCTCGGCGGCAGATTCGTGCCAGAAGCGGAAGAAAAGTGACAGCGTGAGCGTCTTGCGATATTCGGCCATTCCACCCGGAACGCTGTAGGAAAGATCGTAGTCCTGTAGCAGAGCACCCAAGGCGACATCCAAAGTTTCCGATGAGAACCATCGTCGCCCGATTAGAGCATCCTGTGTTTTTGTCGACTCCTTTGTCGTAGGCGCCATGCCACCATAAACTAAGCACATTTGCTCCACGATGCCGTCCGCGTCAAGACGTACTCTGAAAGCCGCGGTAACGATGGCGATGTCGTCGTCTTTTCTCTTCGCCTGCTTGTATGCCTTGAGTACCTCTCTGATATCAGGTGCTGGCAGTGGTACGCGGATGCGGCTGAGGACAGCATTTGGTGGAAGGGATGTTGTGCGATAGGCAACGAAGAACTTGGACATGGGTAAAGTGACAGTGCCGCTCGATTTGTTCGTAGCTTCCAGTGTCGCACCTGCAGCCAATAATACCGGATTGGCATCAGAGATCGGAGATGCTGTTGCGATATTACCAGCAAGCGATGCGACGTTGCGAATCTGGCGGCCAGCGAAATACCTCAACTGCTTGCGCAAAGCTTCCATAACCATAGCCCTCTTGCCGAGCTTGGCATACACGGTCTTGCAGAGAATCTCGACCTCTGTGAGAGGAGTGTTGGCAGCAATCACAATCTCCTTCGAGGTCTCGAGTTCACCGTCCATGAGATCTTTGGAGTACTTCAGCTCAGGTACATCTGATACGTAGACCGAGACGGCGAAATCCGAATTCTTGAAGCGCACTTCGACTTGGACTTCGCTAGCACCGCCAACGAGCTTAGCAGACGGATATGTGTCTTTGAGCTCAACCAGTTGCTCGAGTGTCGTGGGTCGAAACCAAATCTTCTTGTCGTTCCCATAGCAGATGGGCCCCGGCTCGTATTTCCACAACGCGGGTGGGAAAAGCAGCTCGGTGCCCGGAACGTATTCCTGGAACTGGATCTGCGGAATACCTTCTTTCGAACCTGCAACAGGAGCGTCTAGAGAGGTCGACGTCTTCTCTTCTGTGCTAGCACTCTCGGTTTCCTTGCTCTTGAGCGGCTTGGCGTATGTCGCGCCGCTAATGGCAGGATCTTGCTCGGGTTTCTTTGTCGCGTCGACGATAGCTGGAATGTGTTCGTCTTCCGGGCTTGCATGAGGCTCTGTGGGAGGTGTCGACGCTGAGGACTTGCTCGCCATGGAGCTGCTTTCCGAAGGCGCATCCCGGCAGCAACCGCCAGGCCGTCCGCACGACACCTTGGAAGCACCTCCGCATCCATTACGAACCAGGTCTACGATCTCCTTCTCCATCTTCGTATCCTCGGATCTCACAGATTCCTTGTCGTCTTCCGATAGTTGTCCCTTCAAGTCTTCGGTGATGAAGGTCTTCACTGCGTTCAAGATTGGTTTGTAGCCAGTGCACCGACAGAGGTTGCCGTCCAAATGACCCTCCATTTCAATATCCCGCACGCTCAGGCTGAACTTCTTTGTATCGGGGTCGTAGGCATTTCTAATCATGGCATAGATGCTCATGACAATTCCAGGGGTGCAGAAACCACACTGGCTTCCGTGCAATTTGGCGATCCGTTCCTGTAAAGGATGCGGCCTGTCCACGCTGCCGATACCCTCAACCGTGATGACATGCTTGCCATCGATGCCCACGAGCGGAAACAGGCATGCATTCACAGATAGATGCTTGATCTTTCTCTTTCCAGACTGAGTATCTGGGACCTGCAGCACGACGGTGCAGGCACCACAGCCTCCCTCGCCACATCCTAGCTTCGTGCCCTTGAGGTTTGGCTGCGCGCGAATGTAGTCAAGCAGTGTCCAATGTGGATTCGCATTGTCGATGACGGTCTTTCTGCCATTGATGTAGCAGGTGATCACGGGCGATGTGTATGTTGCGGTGATGAGAGGTGTGAGGGCTTCGGCTGCGGAGAGTGCCCGCAGAGGCTCGGCTGCGGTTTTGGGGGGCACTGGCAGCGCCATTGTGAACAAATCCTCCTCGACCCACCCAAGCCGAGTGCTTTCAGATTATGAAGATTTGGAGTAAGGAAGCTCTGGGAGACAGGTTGCCTTTGATACAATCCTTTGGCAACCACGTTGCGGCCTTTGAGATCAGCTGGCGGGTTCTGGCGGCACAGACCAAAGCTTGTTGCTGATTGGCCCTGGGGCTAAGATCTCACTGCAGCTGCGCCCGTCGCCACACCGAAGCCAGCACCGAGCCAAACCTCCGAAAACCCCACTCTTGTTACAGCACGCATGCATCGAGAGGAACGCAGATGCGCCATCTGCGACCGTTTGGTGCGGCGGGGAAGCCACCGGGTCCTCCCCCATTTCTGCCACACCACTCCCGGCAGTGAATCTGCGCGATGGCTGCAGTCGGCAGACGCGTTAGCGCAGGTACAATAGCAGACCCTGGGCCGACGAGATGCGCACTTCCAGAATCTTTGCCAGCTTGAAAACACCTTCGCTGTTCACCATCCGTACGTGATTGCCGCGCGAAGTTTGCTTTCAAATCTTACGCCAGCATGCCGAAAGCCGATACCCCGCCAGGCTTCAAGCCTCTGAAGGATACCGTCCTATTCACACCTTTCAAGCTAGGCAACTTGAATTTAGAGCACAGGATAGTGCAGGCTCCATTGACGCGCATGCGAAGTACAAAGGAAAGCGATGGCGTTGTGGTTCCGAACGAGCTGAATGTAGAGTACTACAGCCAGCGTGCGAACAAAGGCGGGCTCCAGCTCACAGAAGCGACCGACATCTGCAAATATGTATGTATTCTAAGTGCGCAAAGCAGATCGCGCAGCTTACAGATGCATAGGCTGGAGGATACCCTGGCGCGCCAGGATGCTTTTCCGAATCGCAAATCGCAGGCTGGAAAAAGGTCACCGATGCCGTACATGCGAAGGGCGGCTACATCCTCTGCCAGCTGTGGTTCACCGGCCGTGCATCGCCGCCGGCGTTCCGTGGCGGACAGCAACCCGTCAGTTCGAGTGATATCCCGATGTCAGGCAATTGGGCGAACGGCGACGCGTGCGCTGACCACCCACCACGACCGATGACAGTCGAGGAGATCCAACAAACGGTGAAGGACTGGGGTACCGCATCCAAGTGCGCTGTCGCCGCTGGATTCGATGGGATCGAGATCCATGGCGCGAACGGATATTTGCTTGATCAGTTCCTGCACGACAACGTGAACAAGCGAACGGATGATTATGGCGGGTCCATTGAGAACCGTTGCCGCTTTCCGCTGGAAGTGATCAAGGAGTGCTCCAAGGCTATTGGCCAGGACAAAGTTGTTGGCATCCGGTTGAGCCCATACAACTACTTCCAGGACACAAAGGACAGCAATCCGAACGAGCACTGGGAGTACCTTTGCGAGAAGATCGCAAGCTTGCCAGATGGCGAAAGGCCAACCTACGTTCATATGTCAGTTTTTCGGATACCCAGCAAAGAGGTTTCTAACAGAGAGACAGGGTCGAGCCACGTTTCGATGAGGTGCTTGACGAGAAGGCCAAAATGGATGCGCTCTCAGCATACACTAGCTCTGGCAAGGGCGTAGAGGCTGAAGCCACGATCAAGACGAAGACCAACACGCTGATCAACTTTCGAAACATCCTGAAGAAGGGTGGCGTCAAGTTTATCGCTGCAGGAGGATTCAACAGGGATAACGCGGTGCCGAAGCTGGAGGCTGGCGACGCGGATCTCATCATCTTCGGTCGCCACTTCCTCGCCAACCCGGACCTGCCGAAGAGACTGTCCGAGGGTCTACCGCTGAATGCGTACGACCGGACTACCTTCTATGGGGCTGATCCACCATCAAAGGGATACGTCGATTACCCGTTCTACGGGGAGGGTGTCGCTGCCTAAGTGACGGCTAGGTTCTGATCGAAATGCATATCCGGCGCTAGGTCAGGTTAGCTCATCTTGCATTGCATAACATACTTCATCTGTAGATCCATAGAGACCCATGGACAAGACCTATAATCTATTATGTTTCGGACGACTGCTGATGCTGCCACGGACCAATCTCAAATACAGCCATGAGACCATAATGGTCCGTGACGAATGGTAGTTCATCCACTTCTTCCAACTCCTTTCTTGCTGACTCGCTCTCGACTTGAATGCCGATGCCGATTCTCTCCAAGTTTGTTATGTGAGCATCACCCCAGAAAATTACCTTATCGAGACGCTGGCGACCCCATCTCTTCCAGTTGGTGCTTTGAAATCCCCAAGTCGCTCCTTCCTCATTGCTTTCTTGTCCTCCTAGTTCCAAATATGCATCTCTGAACCCGTTCTCTTGAGGCGCATTTTTGTCGCGAAGCTGATTGGCATTACAGTCGCCTGCTAGGATACTCGCAACGATTCCATCCTCACTCCTTTGCAACCACTTCGCGACCGCTTTCCACTGCGTCGGTCTCATACTCCCGTAGCTGGAGTCGAGATGAACATTGCAAAGCCGCAAGATGTTCTTCTCTTCGCCAGGAAGATAAATGTCCACAAAAAGCGCATCTCTCCCGTACTCGCTCACGAACCGTAGGCGCGACACCTGAGCAATGGATAATCGACGGTCAACCAGGGTGACAATGCCATAGGGCGAATCACATTCATCCCAGTCGCGATCCGTTATCGCAAAACGTCTCTGTATCCAGCTTTCTTGCTTGATCTGAGTGAGGTCGTTTGCGTCTTCGTCGCCAGAGCCGGTGCTTTCCATCATTTCCTGCAGGTGTATGACGACCGCCGAGGAACAAGGGATCGTGTTGACCAATGTTTCTAGATACCCAAGAGCGGCCGACATCCTAGCGCGAGGTTGCGATGCCATGAAGTCGATGTTCCATGTGATAACCTGCAGAGTCTTCGGCGTGAACTGAGCCGTAGCCACGGTGTTCGGCAAAGCGGAGGGTTGTTGCGGCAGCCATGCTTGGTCTTGGAAGATATCGAATGCTTGAGCGACTGGTGTGTAGGAGAGCTGTTTTCCAAGGAGCGTGCTGAGCATGGATTTCGATGCCATTGTGATGGGTAATGGTCATGACCTTCGGGAGGCAGTCGCGACCTAGACGCCTAGAGAATCGCGCTAGTTCGAGAGTTGTCAGGCACGCTAGCCTGTATCTTCTTCTACACTAGCGCCCATCGTTTCGCTGGTGCAATGGGAGTCCGACGCATCTTCACCTATTCAGGGACGATATAATTGCAGAATAATATCGTGCCCCTTTTTATTGTCCACATTTAACAGGGAAAGTACCCGTTCCAACATGGTATTGTGCGTGTCCTTGAACGCCGATTACAATGTTTGGGAGTCTATCAGGACCGCATAAAGATCTACTGATAATCATTCCTCCCAAAAACAGAGCTCACATCCAGCAAACACGATGCCAATCCCTTCAACCTTCGATCTGCATATGTCGGACGTAACCCCGCCAAATGCGGGAACGAGCAATGTAGGCTCAACCCACAAAGCGGAACCAAACGAGGGATCGAGAACCAGCCCTGACTATACGTTAGGAGACAGCGACCGGGCCTCAGTCATCTCAGAAACGTTCACGCTCGGGTTCGAACACGAACCTTTCGTCACTTTCCAAGAGAAAGCTAGAGCACTGATCCACGAGCTCCGGCGTGGCCTCTTGGATGAGGACATCGTGGTCGAGCACATGAAAGGCGGCACCTTCAATCGCATTGTCGGCATTACTATACTGCCACCCAAGCCCCCGACCCTGTCAGTAAAGGGCATCCGCTACCTCCTATGCCAAAAGAAGCGTATGGAGTCTGGTGACAAGTATATCCTACGCATTCCGCGCCAGCCAAGCAGTATGCTTCATGATGTCGCCACTCTGCAGTTTGCGTCTCGGCAGCTGCACCATCCCGTCCCCCGGGTCGCTACTCACGATACGACTAGGAACAATATCCTGGAGCAGCCATTCATGCTGCAGAAGCGCTTACCAGGTCAGCCACTCCACGATATATGGAATTCGCTTAATTTCGAGCAGAGGAAGAGCGCAACTCGTGCGATTACTGGAATCTTTCGGGAGCTGCACGGTGTTACCAGCCGTTGCGCTGGGATCGTAAGCAAGACCAACACCGCATTGGATCTTGTCCAGGGTGTGAAGATCGAGGTGATGCCCATAACTCGAGAATACAAAGAGGGCAACGATAGTCTGATTCCGGAGTTTGCTGTTGAACAGACAACTCGAGATTATCTGCTTTCATTGTGTGAGCGTCAGCGAGAACACAGCAGGAAGACCATCAGTTTCTTATACATCACGATATGGGATCGCTTTGCCACTATGATTCATAGGATGCATGCGGCTGGCCTCATCCCAGACTCGGATGTCTTTCACTTCTATCACGGAGATCTCTACCCACGCAACCTTCTTGCTCGGGTGAATGATCGCCAGACTGTCACAATTACAGGTATATTGGACTGGGACTCGGCATGTTTTGTGCCTCGTTTTATGAGCACGCGTCCGCCCTTCTTCTTGTGGAGCCAGAACAAGGCAGATGAAGAGGATGAGGATAGCGCAGCGCGAGTGCCGATCTACGAGGACGACAAAGCGCTGAAGTGGGTCTTTGCTTTGGTCGCGGGCTCTGCATTCTCTCGAGATGCTTATCGCGCAGAGTTTATCTTGGCGAGGCGAATGTGGTATTTCCTGACGCGGGGTGTTCGGAATGTGGGCGATCTCCGCGACGCTGAGGGAATATTGGACGAGTTCGAGAAGCTTCTCTAATTTTTCATCACAGCCATCTAGCGCTCAATCCTAACACATAGTGTGAAGTTGCGCATTCCCAAACAAAATCTCGTACCTTGAAGGAGAGAAACAATGTTGGAATGTCTGTTGTGGAGGGTGATAGAGACTTTGACAATCAAAGTGAATACAAGAAAGAAATTCGATGGGCTCAACTTGTCTTCAAGAAAGCGCTCTGTGCAAAGTTTAAGCCAGCATAAAATTCTCTGATTTAACCATATGCAGATGCACTGCGCCCCTTACATCCCTGCCTTAAGTTTCTTAACAAAGACGCGTTCATACAATTTTCAAGTTGGTCTACCATTGTAGATTAACAATATTCTACAAAATTTTACAAGGAATGGGTGTCGGAGATAGTCAATTGCCCAGAGCATAGAGCAGAATATCCCTATGACGACGACTGGTATGATAATTACGAAGGTTCCTCTGATGCCAGGAATAAGTAATAAAAGGCCCAGTATAAACTCCCCCAGCGCACGCTTGTTGAGTGAATGATAGGTGTTCGGGTTCTGACTCGGTATGCGTGTCAATATTAAGTTGTCGGCCATGTATTGGGCTCTCGAAGCGATGTGGTTGAGACCGCAACCTACGTAGAAAGGGGTTGGACAGACTTTCCGCGGGTCGCCATCCTGGTCTACGATGAATGGACAACTACCGGTATTAGGATAGCCGGAGATAATGGGAGGAAAGTCGAGGACCCATTTGCCGTAATAATCGTTATGCGGATTGAACCGCAGAACTACCATCATGCAAAGCGCGATCAATGCCATAACGGCTCCAATGCCCGATAAAACTCGCGAGATCTGAAATGTGCGCCTGCCCATGGAATACGGAAGAGTCGAGAGAAAACGAAGCATAACAGCCGAAGGAGGCCGCAATCGTCCTTTATGCGTCTGTAAAGCGGCACAGGCGACCCAAAGTGTCGTGATACAGCGGAAAAACTGAATGCTGCTGAACACCATCGTCGTGATCACCGAAATTTTGCTCGTTGGTTGGTCCGGATTGGCCGCGGATGCCGTAACTCTTAGCGCGGAGAATAGAGATAAAATGAGACCGGCAAGGGGAATCGGCCATGGGGTTGGAAGAGTGGATTGCAGGTAGTTGAGAGACGCGGCGGAGATGTGATTGTTGTCCCAATAGCCTCCCATGAGACCCTCGGTTATATTCGGTACTACTGGTGAGCTATTGGTCCAATTGAGCGGTCCAATCAGCCAACATTGGTTCCAGTTTAAAGTGATATTAGTGCTCATGTTGCCATAGAATAGAAATGTAAAGATTCATTTGGAGTAGCGGGAGAGTATTCAATCAGGTTATCAACTATTGTCTTAGGTAAATATTGATGCAGCCTTTGGTGAAATTGATAGGGTTGTTCGAGGTATACAGCTTATTTGTGGTTTTCTATACCTAAAAAGGAGAGGACTGAGAGTGTAATTACTCCCTTTGTCTTGAAATGGAGTGTCCAAGCGATGCCAAGTTGTGGCATTATTGCTTACGCCACAGCCGTTCGGCTGGCGGGTAACGACAACCACCACCACCACCTTTAATGGCTCACGAAATGATGCGGAGACCACGAAATATGAGTAGTCTAGAGCAATTGCATCTATAATTTCTAAGAATGCAACAGCCCAGGCGAAAGCCCTCGCGTCTAGCACTTCAATTACGATCCAGCCGTCACATCCTTGAAGGCCAGATCTCTCGGATCTCTCCAAAGAGTACACGGGTTAAATCTCCATGCACCCCGATTACGTCGACCATAAACGTAGTGAATGATATAAGGGACGAAGAACGGTATGTTTGGGAAGTTGTAATGACCACCCTCGAACGTTCGATCAGCGGTTCCGAACACAAGGGGGGCGATGCGATACTGGTGTACAGTCAGTGACCGTACAGTAAACCGGTGGGAGCATGTAAAATATGTCTCACATTATCGGTATCCATTAAGATCTTTTCGAGAGCCTTGTATGCCTTGCGCACACGCTCACTATCGTACTTATCAAGCTCTCGCAGCGTATTGATCTCGTCGCGCAGATGCCGCGTCAATGGCTCCGCAAACCCTTCTACGAGGCTTCGAAGCTTCATCCCATCAAATTCTTTTGGAGCGCATGTCCTCGCGTACTCGTGGAATGCTTCGAACCCAGGCGTAAATGCGCGATGTTGCTCAATGTTGCGATCCATGCTGCCTTTCACCCCCGTGATCTTCTCGATGGCTGGGAAGAAGTTCTCTTCTTCGGCGTCATGGTGATGTTGCATGCTTTCAGACCAGCACTGACAGTAGGTCAGGAAGTCTCGAACCGCGACTTGGTCCGGAAGCGGGATGTTTGGTGCTTGAAGGTAGATCGAGTTTAGCCCTCGGATCATGCCGTTGTGGGCATACGCCATCTCAGTCGCGACATAGTACGCTGCGTGAGACGTCTAAGGAGATGTTAAGCTGCAGGTCTTGGTATGAAGAAAGATCTCCTACATCCTTGGAAAACTCCAGAGTGGAGATTAGAGGGTAGGGTTCATCAGCCCATCCAGAAGGCATGTTTGTAGTGGATAGTAGCAGTGAACCAGGTATGTGACATTCACATCGCAACGAAGCAGATGGAGCTCGAACAATCGCCAATCTTATATCTAAGGTGAGTCGAGAACAGCTCCATGCTGATTGGGGCCTATTCGCGACCACTTCGATGCGACTCGCGCGAGAGCCCTGAATGCTTCCCGCTGGTCGCTGACATAACGGGGCGTATGCGTTGAGTAATCGCTACCCGATAAGACAGCTGGGGACTGGGTGTGCATATACGCGGCCAGCGACAATGGAGGTCGAACAACTACGAAGTTGTCCTGAACGTGTGTCCAGGTCATACGTGTTCCGCATGATGTGAAGTCATCGATGCCATGAGCAAGTGGAGGCTGAGACGTGTGAACTCGTGTTCTGTTCAGTAATCAAGATTTACGGCAGCCTAGCTCCGATTCTCCGATAGTGTCGCACCAGGAGATGGAAGCGGCCCCGACGCTTTAAGCGATGCGCCCTCACCGCAACGGCGCAACTTTCCTTCCGCTTTGACGGCACCAGTGACGGTCCAACCATCGCTGACACATCACATCGGCCATCTGTCGAGGAACCTCGTGCGAATTCAACATACATATGTCTCGCAAAGTGCATCATGTATCCGTTCGCAGCCCACACCATCACAATCAAACAAAGAATCCCTAACTTCGCACACAACATCTTCTACATTCTTCTTGATTCATTAGCCATACACACTATACCTTCCAAACAACCATCATGAAGGTCCTCCTCGTTGGCGCAACTGGCAATGTCGGCCTTCGCCTCGTTGCAGCACTCCTCACACACAACCACACCGTTGTCGCATTCGTGCGTTCACAGAAGAAACTGGAAGGCCTGCTACCTGCAGCAACATACAAACAATTGAGCGTGGTTGAAGGCTCTGCTACGAGCTCCGACGCGATCAAACGCGCAATACTGGACAACAACTGCGAAGCGGTCATCAACACTGCAGGCGTCGCAGCGGCAGCACCGTGGGGCAAAAGCGACTTACCAGTAATCTTCCAAGCGGTTCTCACTGGAGTGAAAGACGCCGGCGCAGAGCGAAAGCAGCCACTGCGAGTCTGGTTCTTAGGTGGCACCTCAGTGCTGCATTTCCCTGGCTCTGAGACGATGCTATCGAGCTAGTAAGTAGATCAGCGTGCAAGCGCAAAAAGTAATGAATACTGATAATAAACAGCATTCCAATATATCTGGAGCACCGCAAAAACATCCAACTTCTCAAAGACCTCCCACCGAATACGGTCAATTGGTCGATGCTTTGCCCGAACGCAATGATTCCTGAGTCGTCCGATTTTACCGTACCTACCAAATCGTCGAGTGCGAAACTAGTTGCGAACGCTTCAACTCCACCTCTGTGGAAGGACTCCTGGATGAAGCACATTCCTATCGTTGGAAAGCCTGTTGTGAGCGCGATGAATGCTATGCGGCTTCAAACCACACTAGAACAAAATGCGGACTTTATTGCGGCAGATCTTGAGAACCACGAGAGCGAATGGATTGGCAAGCCAGTGGGGGTCATCGATCCGTCGAAGTGATCCGATCCACAAGCATGTATGAGATAGGAGTGAGAGTTTCGCCTAACAAATGTGGATCGAGAGTTGTGTGCTCGCCTAATTACAGATGAAGACAAAGTGGAAGAGAGTAGTAACATTAACAATATGATACTGATACATTCAAACACGATACTTAACATTGGTCCCAAAATGATAGAATCAGCAATCCTTTGGCTCAAACCAATAAGACTGCTCCAAGAATCCACCCTCCTCCTCGCCATCCTCCTCGCTATCACTATTACATACGGTGGAGTCCTCCTTCTCTTTCAGCGGAGGCAACGGTATATCATCTTCAGGATGCAGGTCATTCCACTCCCGAAGTATGGCCCCCATCAATTCAACATCCCAGCTCGAGCAAAGGCCATGCTGCAGGAAATAAAACATGCGCCGGGCGAGCATGGCCTCTGGAGCAAACGCGAATTTGAGGAACTCTTTGGAGGCCGTCTGAAGAAATGTCTCCTTGAGTAGGTGATCAAAGTCCGTTACAGGCTTAACGTGTGCGTTCTCTTCGTTGTTAGCCATATGAGTAGGTATATTCTCATCGAGCCAAAGCCAGAAAGGTGATCGATAGGCCATGAATTTAGGAGCCACGACCGCAGTGTCCCAATCCAGAACACCGGTTATATCGACGGTAGACTCATCCCGGATCTCAAACAGGAGATTATTAGAATTGAGATCCCCATGTGATAGTGAGAATGAGCCGTCGAGATAGCCGCGTCGATGGAGAGAATACGAGATAGTGGAAATGCCATCCCAGATGGTGTTGTGCGCAAGGCCATTGAATTGCTCCTGTTCACGCCACCGTTCACATTGCTCCAGCATGAATGCCAGAGGTGTCTGCGGCATCGCAGGCCAAGTTGTAGGTTTGGGCCCATGCGATATGCCAAACTTGTCCAGCTCCAGTGCACCTCCTGTGGAACGTTTCACTGCATCCATGGAGATTTTGCCAGCAGTATCGAAGGTGAATGCAGCAATCCTCTCATGAACTTCAGTGATTCGCTGAGTGAGGCTTTTCCACTGCTCATTGTTGAGTAATTCTGCATCGTCAATGGCATCACCTATGGTGATACCGCGAAGTCGCTCCTGGATCATATAAGGTTTCTCGATCGCGTTGTTGTCGGTTGTGTCATAACTAACTACGCGTGCTACTGGCAAAGGCAGGCAGGCGCCAATTGCCTGCAGAACAGCAACCTGTTCTTCAACATCCTGGCCAAGCGATTTCGCATCCCCACCGCATAGCGTTATGCGAAGAACATACTTCTCGGGTTGAGGTGGTTCGTATTTTCCGAGGCGATATATGTATTGAGCTTGGAGTTTGAACCATTGTGCTGTAAACTTCTTCGGTGGGCTTGGATGGACTGTGAGCCCGACGACCCGATTGTACCCACCAGCTCCCATATCTTCAATGTCGATCTGGGAGGACTCTGGGAAGACGCTTGCGGCAAGTCGTGCAACCTTGACTTTGCAAGTCTCAAAAGGCTCATATGCGACATCGCGTATAGAGTCTTCGTCGATAGAACCCCAGGGTGTTTCTTGGAGTGGTGTATCCACCTCCATGTCCTGTTGGGCTACTGCATTCGTCATTTCGGCCGCGGTGACTGCAGAATCAATGGGTAACATGTTCGATACAGTCTCCAAAATCTGTAATGCTGTATCTACTGAAGTTAAGTGTGATATCCCAGTCCTCGTCTGAAGGTACTTCCAAGGGTTGGGAGATTCCGTACTGAGTATTGTGTGAGAGCTGATTGAAGATTTAGCAAAAGCAGACATTCAGTAATTATATAGAAAGTACGATAAAGAAGCCGAACAATGCCTTTAATCTTTTATACTACACTCCACAATGTGTAATACATTCATACATCTGGTCCATGCACAATGTATAGACAGGTTACTTTTGCCTTTCATGACATATATCACGGACAATGTACCTCATCGCACACGGTATAATAGCCCACGCAACTTTTCGTAGCTTACGGCGCGTAAGCTACTGTACACATAGCTTCATTATAAGGATACTGTGTCAACACAATGCAATCCAAAAAGTTGTATAAGAACCCTTTTGAGCGGGACTTCAAGGTATCATCAACGCACAGTACACGCAGCTCTCAGCAGATTTCCAAGGTCTAGCTTCGATATCACACGTATTCAAACATCAGCTGATTGAAAATGGCTAAGAAGCAGGGGAGCACCGTTCACCATTGCCCTGGAGGCAGTGGTCCAGTCCATGGTCGGGGCGTGATGATACCGCAAGGCAACTGCAAATATCGCTATTTCGACGACAAAAGGGTCTGTACGACTCACTCTCAGCCTTGTAGGAATGGCTGCCTAGGTAGATTCCACCTCAAGAATAAAGAAGGCTGTTCGATGTGTGAGGGCCGCTGGTCAGCTGACGATCGCCGTGCTCGGGCCGGTGCTCAGCAAGTCCGTGACTCTGCCATGAAGCGGACAGATGAGGCCTTCTGGAAGCCTGGTAAGGAACGAAAAAAGCCTACGCATCCAGGATACTAAGTCTCTTCGCTGACACTGCTATGCGGGCGTAAGTGGAGTGGTATGCAGAAACTAATGTGTGAATGCGATACTAGATATCGCTGCGTGTTACCTGATATTGCCAAATTAAAATGAAAATACTTTCAAGCCGTAATTACGCCGTCTATATGAAACCCTAGTCAGCTGCCAACGTGAACATCGTCAAGCTCAGATGCTGTTTGAGAATACTCGAATAGCCGCTTTTTTCAACTCATCCATAAGCTCACTCTTTACTTAGGCATTAGTCCAGCCCAGCTCTACTACATTTCTTACTAGCCACGAAGACCCCTTCCCAGACTCATATAAATACTTTCTATATATTCCCTTTCCTCTAAATATTATATATATACGTTAGACCATTATTAATTATACTTTCTGGCCGTTCTACGAAACATCATTGCGTTGGTCGCTCGGGTTGGGTGGGTGATATATCACCTGGAGGCTGTTCATAACGACCTGTGCTGGGCAATATGTTCTGCACCAAGCACAATATGCCGGGCAGGAATAGGTGTCAGGGCCCAGGTGCGTTTCACCTAAAGGGCTAAGATGGCTGCACTTCATGTATGGTAAAGATGACGGCTGAGGCTCGCCGTGCAAAAGCTGCCACTGACAAGGCCAGGGTATCTGAAAAGGATCGGGCTGATGAAGCATTGTGGAATGTTGGCAAGGAGTGCAAGAAGCCTCGCAAGACAGGCTTTTAGATCCCATTCGCTAATACTGCTACACAGGTCTGTGCTGGCCCTGTGCGCCGTCTCGAATTCGATATAAACTGCCAAAGCGAAGTTGTCCCCAAATAAAATTTGATCCAAACTCCAGTATTGGACCTAGTATGAACCACAGCTGTGAATGTCCGCAAAATCATTGTATGACCACTTTATCCAATTCATCCATCGTTTCTTTCTTTATAGATTGATCGGTCCAGCACATCTCTACCGCATTCCTCACCAACACTACCATATCGCTTTTGTTCAACCCACAGTAAGCATACACCTTCTGCATATTCCCATCGATCCAAACATTGTGCATGTACGTCGGATCATCGCTATTAATGCATACTTTGACACCCTCATCAATAAGCTTCTTGATCTTCGGAAACAATACGTCGGTCTTCTGTCTCCGATGGTACGCATGCGGACACAATGTAAGCCCGATACCTCTCTCTTTCAGCCCTTGGACCAACTCCGGACGATCGATCGCATTGAGCCCGTGGTCAATTCGATCAGCGCCTGCACCGTCGCAGACTTTGAAAATGGCCTCGTGAACATGGTCGGCTGCGTCTTTCTGATCCACGTCGCAGTGCATCGTGACGTGCAGTCCGTCTCTTTTCGCCATCATGAATGCTTCTTCAAATAGCATCGGTGGCTTTTTGAACTCATTCGCCGCCAGTCCCACCGCGTGGAACAATCCTTTCCCGGTCCCATCCCCTAGCCTAGCCCACGATCTCGCGGCTTCGTATGCAGCGATCCCCTCGGCCAATGGTCGATCCCGCAGAAAACAGAAAATCCAATTACTTCTCACACCGTATTTTATGGCTCCATTTTGCTGCGCGCGGAGATACCCTTGCATGACGGTTGCAGCGGAAATTCCGCGCTCGGTATGTGCCTGCGTATCGAAGAAAGGCTCGCAGTATCGCACGTTCATCTCAGCACAGCGAGCGAAGTACTCCATGCCGAGCTCGTAAAAGTCATCTTGAGTGATGAGAACTTGGCAGCCGGCGAAGTAGGCTTCAAGGAAAGTCGGTCGTCCGTCGTCGCCGTTGACTTCTTTGCGGTGGTTGTATGTCACAGCGTCTGTGTCTTCGTTAGCTTGATGAATGCAACGATGATCGTGGTGAGCTTTAGGAAGAATGGCTGGAATGCGTACTTAAAGCAAGTCAGGGGCCGGTCAGAACAAGGTTGGGAATGATAGAACTAACCATGAATTCAAAAGCTCCTCATATGTCGCATACGGAAGCTTGACGTTGTTGCGCTTTGCGAGTTTCCATCTCAATGCCGGCGTCAGCGTGCCTTCAATGTGTACATGAAGCTCCACTTTCGGAAGGGCCTTGATGAATGGCGATATCTCAAGGCCGTTCATGGTGAATGCGCATCACTCCATTAACGATCTGGCCAGATTCCTCGCCTCTGTGCCTGCGAACCCTTCGGGATGGACTACATCAAGTCATTGTCGTTTGTAGCTTCGAATCGCCGGTATTTTCAGCTGTGCTGTTACTCGCATATCACGCAACGCGCTTCGGAATAGATACGAAAACCGTCGGATTGGAGTGACCCGCAGCGGCCGAGATTTTCATCGGTAATGCGCGGTATACCCAAAGAGGAAGGTGTACAAGAGCTTTTGCGCTGGTGTGGTAACCCCACCTTTTGCGAGTCGATGGTCGACCCTTGCCCCTCCGCCGCGGCGGGCAACATCTAGCTCCGAAGTGCGGTTGATAAGGTGCCGTGCTGATGCTTGTTCACGTTAGGAACGGCCGAAGATGATTTTGTGGAGCTTGTTATATGTCGGAGTGTCTCTAGTTACCAGGTGATATATCTTTGGTCGCTGAAGATTCCAAAGAAGATCAACATGGAAGAAACCACAGTGCCTCGAGGAGTGCAGGAGGCCGAGGACCATGAGAGGAACGATGCGTTTGGGAAGCGCGTGCTGCGCAAAATCGACTGGCGACTGATACCACTCATGTTCATTACCTATAATCTTAACTTTATGGACAAGACTATCTTATCCTCGGCGTCGGTATTTGGCTTGAGCAAGGACACGGTAAGCGATATCCACCTCTTCATCAACTCAGGCAAGGCCACTGACAACGAGGCATAGCATCTGCACGGGAACCAATACTCCTGGGTCTCCTCTGTCTTCTACTTCGGCTACTTCTTCTGGGAATACCCGACCACATACTTGATCGCCCGACTCCCTGTTGCAAAATACCTAGTCGCCAACACTTTCTTCTGGGGTGCTGTGGTAGCCCTCACAGCCGCTTGCACGAACTATGGCGGCCTCATCACCGTGCGCTTCCTGTTGGGTATTGCGGAAGCGACCATCACCCCTGCGTTCCTGTTCATCACGACCACGTGGTACACGCGCGATGAACTTCCCGTTCGTACCGGCATCTGGTTCGCCGGCAACTCGGTCGGTGGCGGTGTCGCATCATTCATCGCCTATGGCGTAGGGCATATCGAGGACTCGCTCTCACCGTGGAAGTGGATGTACATCATCCTGGGCGTGCTGACATTCGTTTGGTCTATTCCGTTGCTGATCTTCCTGCCGGATAGCATCTCGAAGGCGAAGTTCCTGACCGAGGAGGAGCGCAAGTACGCCGAAGATCGAATCGTCATCGCTGGCACTGGGCGAACGGAGCATACTAGCTACAAGCTCGATCAGGTTCGGGAGTGTTTGATCGACCCGAAGACTTGGATAATCTTCTGCATGAGTCTGTTGACGCAAATTCCGAACGGCGGAACGCAGAACTTTGGAAACTTGGTACTCAAGAGTTTTGGGTTCACAAGCCTGCAGTCGACCCTGCTCAACATCCCGCCATCCGTCATTTCAGCTGCCACAATTTCGGGAACTGGATATCTGGCGGGTCGCTACCGGCGGATGAACTGCATCCTAATCGTTTGCGTGGTGCTGCCTGCTGTTCTTGGCAGCGTACTCATCTATGTCCGCCCACGAACATCATCCGGTGTCCAACTCTTCGGCTACTTCTGCCTCTCCACCGGACCCGGCGGCATTCCCCTCCTCATGTCCCTCGTTGGCGCGAACTACAAGGGCGTTACCAAGAAAATGACGATGACGGCCTTACTTTTCATCGCATATTGCGCGGGCAACATCGCAGGCCCGCAGTTCTTCAAGGCGACAGATGCACCGCACTACAATCCAGCTTTCAAAGCCATCCTTGTGTGCTATTGTCTGGTCGTTGGGCTGGCTGTGACGCTGAGGTCTTATCTCCAGTGGATGAACTCGAAGCGGGAGAAGGAAGAAGGTGTGAAGAGCAGCGCGGGGACTGCTGGCATAGTTGCCGGTGGCAAATTAGCAGACGAGAACGAGCAGAGGGACTTAGGTGTTCGCATTGCTGAGGTAGAGCTCCGAGCTGAGGATTACGAGGATGTGACGGACTGGAAAACGTTCGGGTTTCGGTACCGCTTGTAAAAGCTGAGTTAGCGAAGCGAGATAACGCGTTTTCCCAGTATTTATACGAGTTACAGGTTCGCGACATAGCGCACGGATGCTACCGATCAATCCGTCATCGTTGAAGTCGAACCTTCCCACCCAATGCGTCAGTAGATACCCGACCCAAGTTTCTTGACAGCTAGTATGCAGATACCATTACACTGGAGTCATTTAATGGCTGCGAAACGTCAACCAACGTTGTTTGTTTTCCAACCGTTACTGAGAATGCCGACATGAAGGAGCTGTTGTACGAGTATCTACACAGTACAGAAGGCTTTCCTCTGCCAACGAGACGTCTCATGTGCATCATGGCAGCGCACATATAGCACACGGCTTTGCTTGAAGTCAATACATTGTCGTTGTTGCACCTCGCCTTGATGGTGAAGCATTGCCATCCTCTTGAAAACCAACTTGCAACTACCGCAGATCATCTTCCACGCGGACTGAATACTTTTGAGATGGTCGAAGAAGTACGAAATGAGTTCGATTGGGTGGAATAAGGATCATTGTAGCCTCATCGCCGGCGGATCGTCGCAACCACGTGGCGAAATGGCCAGAAACGATGCAGAACTCTCTGATTAAGAAGACGACCCTATATTAGGCCCCGCGAAGAAGGGGTTCAGGGAAACGATGCTGTCCGATGACTCAAGGAAAAGGCAAGTTAGGCCTCCTGCAATCTGCAGCGCACGCTTGGACCAAATGACCTTTTCGGATTTGGCGTGCTTACAAAGGCGTCGTGGTCCAATGAATGAGCAGCTGGGCAACCCAAAGCTCCAGAGTTGGGGGCCAAATCCACATTTCCATTTGGAGAACCGGAGTTATCGCAGCCAAGTGCTGATATAAGACACTTCTGGGGAAGTTGCGGTCTCAAGAATCAAGCCACCCCTTCTTTCTGGAATGTCCGCTACTCCAACCCTCTTTGCACGCAATATTGTCTAAACTTGAAGCGCTAAAGACCATCCTGCTATGGGGATAGAAGACAATCTCGCTGCAGCCTCGTTAGTCGTTGCATTCACAGCCTTGCTCGTCGCAGCTGGCCAACTTCTGCAGGCACTCTTGGGCACTGTCGAAGGCTATCGCAGATGCGCTGACTCCGTCATTGGGCCTTGGTCGAGCCTCCGCCACCGCAATTGGAATTGGACGGAGTTTCGTTATGAAGTCGAGTACGAAACACCGCATTTCATGATCCTCCCGCCAAGCGCAATCAATCATCAGACGTACGAGTTGGCAGATCTGTCCAGAAACTCCACTTGGAAGAACAGAAAACAACTCAACGCGCTAAAAAAGAGCATCAACACCAAGGGGTATGACGGTGGAGAACGCAGGCAGCAGATTGCGTTAAACGCGAATACCCAGGATGAAGAAAAGAGCGTAGCAGCGGATGGAAGGGACCACAACGCGAATCTTTTTGCGATGGTGGCCAGAAGCGAGATTCGCGTCTCGTGGCTAGAATTATTAGACGCCTTTTACTGCACGTACAGCATGTATCGACCGTTTCAGAGCGCTGAATTGAAAAGCGGCCGACAACCCGGAATTACTACCGCCGCCGTGACGATCAGGAAGTGGAATTGGGATTTCATGCCCGCAGACCTGCTAAAGCCAATGGCAACGACAACGCTCAACACTCTGATCCTCATCGCCCTTCGTTTGAACATGCAGTGGCGGCGGCTCGATCTTGACAGCGGCATATTTCTTGCGGACGGAAATGGCTATACCTTGACATCAACAACGACGCGCGGACTGGGAATGGCCTTTACCTTCACGGCCACTGGGAGCCATGAAAGACCGAGGCTCTTAGCCCCAACCGAAGCTGTCGACAAGGCCATATTCGGCATCATCTCCGGCTGTAGGGACATTGTGAAGCGCGACTTCTACCTCGTCAACAACAAGAGACTTATGGATTTCGAGTCTTTGTTCGAAGACATGGGAATAGACGACAGGGCGTTGCGGAGAAATTTGTCCCTGGGCAAATGGGTCGAGCAAAGATTCGAGGCAATTTCGCTCCTCAGCTCTTTTATCCCTGTGCCGGGTTGCTCCATCCTGTTCAGTAACTTGCCATCCCACAGAAGTGGCGCTCCTCTCACGCCGTTGCACTTTTTCGAAGGAAGGCTGAGCTTCGTTGAATCGTTGCAGGACAGAGTGGACGATCTTGAACGGACTTTTTCAGGAGACAACCCTTTCCACGATGCCTTGTCCCAGATACTCAAGAAACTTCAAGAACTAGGACAGCCGGAATGGACGTACGACTTTTTAGACAAATGGTCCGACTCGGTGATCGAAGGTCCTGACGAGAAACGAAAGTTGGTCCTTGTTGATTTCTGCAAAGAAGTATATGACTGGACCACGAGATACCTCCTCGGCCGATCCCAGGTGAGAGGGAAAGAACCAGACATTTCAGGCCGCGGTTGGCTTATGCGCAAGGCCCCAGCTCACTGGGCCGAATCACACAATGGTCGCACTCGTTATGTTGAACTCGTCGCCGGGCACTGTCTCATGGCGTACCACGCAGTCGACCATGTGGTCCCAAATATTGATCGCTTGCGCGAGGTAGCCATGGTCGACGAAAAACGCCGGAAGAAGTTCAAGGAAATGGTGCCATGGCGCACTGACGAGGTTGTATGGAATTTTCAATACCATGTCGCGAAGCAGTATGTGGCCAACTTCAACCTGGGTCAACATAGCGTAGTGAACTACCTTCGAAACAAAGGGGTGACCTGGTCTGTAGAGGAGATTGAAGTGGCTTGGTGGCTGATGATACTGAGGGGAATAGCGTGGGATATGTCATGTGCTGGAGACAGCGCATTTCGTGACGAAAGATATCGGTGGTCCGCTGATCTTGTGCCTAGTCACTTTTACGACATTGAGTCACCCGTTTGGATTAATTGAGTACATGGAAAAGAGGCGATCCTGTGAAAAGGGAGAGTGGAACATTCCACCTTGGGATAGAAGCGTCGGGATGGGTTGTTCTTTTGGAGATTCTGAATCAGGCGGTACCAATACGTGTCATAACCCAGGAGTTGAGGTGCTTCCTGCATGCGCGATGGTCTTGTGCCGTTCTGGAATCAATGGGGACCACGCATGACGTCATCGCTACGCACGTACTTCCGCAACACCAACTGCAGTAGAAAAAACCAGAGACTGTAGCATTGCTCTACGATAAGTGATCGCAATGTATCTCGAACGATGAAACTGCACTGTATTATTCATCTCACATCCCTCTCGCAACTCATCGTCGCCACGCTTCGACCTCACACCGGCCCAGACGATCAACATCCCTTCCTCCACCCAAACATCCCACTTGACAACTTCTTATCGGTCTCTCGACACTGGGGCCACCTTTCTACATATCAAGACAACCGAGCCAACTATTTCGATGTAGAGAAAGTCGGCCTACCCAATGGCTGTCAGATCACCCAAGTGCATCTGCTGCAGAGACATGCCGAACGTTTCCCCCATCCTGGGGATCCACAAGACGGCCTGAACATCGAACAATTCACCGAGAAAGTGGAAAGAGCTATCGATGACATGCACGCTACCGGCACCAGGGCCTTTCACGGCCGTCTCGGGTTCCTTAATTCTTGGCAAAACATGCTAGGCGAAGAGCTCTTGACAGGTGTTGGGGCGATGAGCGAGATCAAGGCAGGTGCTCAATTCTGGGACCTGTATGGACGCCATCTGTACAATGCGTCGAGTGGGCAACTCCGGTATGCCGAAAACGATGCGAAGAAGCGGCCGCTTCTTCGGGGCACGACTCAATCCCGGATGCGCGGCAGCTTGATGAATTGGGCACTTGGGTTCTTTGGACCATCGTATCAAGTCGCTTCCGAATTTCCAAAGAACTGGACAGATGCGTTTCGCACCTTGCTTATCCCTGAGCCCGATGATGAGTCTTGGCTGTGGAACAATACATTAGCTTGTAAGTGCGGTAAATGGTAGCCACCGACTACATTGACCAGTAGCAGCGCATCATTCCTGCAACAACTCCCATACCCCCGGCCGCGGCGACATCGGCAATGCCCTAATGTGGAACTACACTTTCCACTACCTTCCCAGTGCAGTCGCTCACCTCTCAGTTTTAGTTCCTCTCTCCTTCAACCTTACAACCCACGACGTCTGGGCAATGTTACTCCTCTGCGCCTACGAGTCCTCCTACATCTCCAATTCCGAATTCTGCCTCCTCTTCACAACCCAAGAATGGGAAGCCTTCGAACAATCCCTCGACATTCGATTCTTCTACAACCACGCTTTCGGAAATCCCACGGCGCGCGCTCAAGGCATCGGTTACGTCGAAGAACTTCTCGCGCGCCTGAAAGGCGAGTACCTTAAGGAGAGCCACTCGAGCGTGAACAGCAGCCTTACCGACAGTGACGACACGTTTCCGTTGGAAATGAAGTTCTATGCCGACTTCACGCACGATAAGATGATTCTGGCTACACTTACGGCGCTGGGTATGGATTATTTCCACGAACTGCCTCTCCTGCATTTCTTCCCGCCGAAGAAGGACCGAACGTTTAAGATTTCGAGCATGGTGCCGTTTACTGCGAGATTGGTGACCGAGGTGGTGACGTGCGATTCGAAGCGCCCGCAGGAGGTGGCAGAGGATAGGGTGAGGTATTATGCGGGGCAATATGGGTATCAGGAAGACAGGGAAGTAGAGAAGTACAAGTTTGTGCGGATGAGGTTGAACGGTGGAATCTTGCCGCTGTGGTCAATTAGAGGCGGGAAGTGCGAGGGGAGGGGAGATGGCCTGTGTCGGCTGGATAAGTTTCTGAAGTCGCAGGAGAAGGCTGCCGAGCGGGCAAAGTATACAGAGGCTTGCTTTGGGGATTACGAAGTAGTTAACGATGGGCAGGACTTGGATGGTACGGTGCCGAAGCAGAAGCAGAGTGAATTGTAAGAGCCGACCTTTTTTCTGAATCCCAAAGCATTATACCCCTCATTATACAAATACTTCATTATTTTCATAGCGGAAACTCAAATCCCCTATCCTTCAACTGCGCACGAAACAAACTCACCGGCTCCACAAACTTCCCAGAACTTCTAAAGATTCCTGACGGCTCCTCCTGATCCTTCGTGCTATTCTTCCCCACGCACCCGAAACAGTAGTTCTGTCCCAGTGGCGGGTTCTGAATGACATATGCCGATGCATTAGAGTTCCACGATACTCCATTGTTCATCGTCCAGCCATGTCCACTACCTGCGGTCCTACGATTCCTAAGCAACACGCCACCATTTTTACTGCCTTCATTCAGGAAGCCATGAGCCCATCGCTGGTGCGGCTCTATGCTTTCGACTGCTTGCTGGGATTCGAAGTCAAGGCAGGCGTTGGGGCCTGGAGCTAGTGTTTGTGTGGCGACGGTGTAGCTTCGGGCGTCTGCGGCGCCGAGAGTCGCGCAATTGTGAATAAGGACTTGAGTCCCGTAGATTGAAATGTCCAGCGCATATCCTTTATCGTTATCGGTCGTCCCATCGCGGTTCATCGTCACGCCGGTGAATGTGATACGAGAAGCGGAATCATCCACGACAAAGTGATTATTGAACCCTGTCAGATCAACATTGCGGATCCAAGAGTCAGTTGTCCAGGATGAGATTCTGATGGCGAGGTGGTTGCAAGTTTCATCGTCGAGGATCTTGCCAGAACACGTGGGTGAGACGCGCATACTGAGGTTTTCGACACCCATTTCTGACGGCTGGGCTGGCGGAGTGTAGGGCGTGATTTGAATGGGTGACATGATGCCATTCGTAGCGTTGAGCGAATCGGTAAGTGGGATATCGAGTGAGAGAGCTTTTCCGTTCATGGAACGAATGCGACGGGGTTGTTGAACAAGTCTGCCTGCCTTCTGGGAGTCAGCATTCAAGGCAGCAAAATCTGGTTGGAGGGAGTGATGCACATCAAGCCAGTCGAATTTCTTTCCATCAACGGTACCGGCTTTCATTCCCATAACATCGATCCAAGCCTGAGTGATGCCACGCTCAACGTACACTTCCATGCCTACAGCCAGCCCACTCGCATCCGCAACGTGCACTGTTCCTGTTCCAGCGGGCACATAAGTATCGGTAATCTTGATGCTCGCCTGTCGCTTCTCTTTAATAGTCTGATTTCCCATGGTGATGACATCTTCCGAGAGATTCTTGACTGTGAGTATGGTCTTCCCAATTCCAGCACCCCGTAACACCGTCGCATTGCGGAGGAGGATGCCAGATAATAGCGCATAGGTTCCCGCTTTGAGCAGAACGACACCGCCACCTGCTTTAGAGACACCGTCGATGGCCGCTTGAATCGTCTTCGATTGGTCGCCGCTGCCAGGGCTGAGGGTCTTCTGTACCGGGGAGTCGACCGGTGGGAGCGGGATCTCTGATTGATGGTACCCTGCGAAAGAGAAGTCCGGGAGCTTGTCACCAGCAGAGGTTTGCGCTTTCCTGTAGTCGACGGGCTCTGCGCCGATGCCAACCGAGAAAGCGACCAACATTAAAGTAGCCAGGATCATAGTGAGCAGCGATCAAATTTGTAGAGCGTGAGTGATAGATAGGCAGAGGACTGCGACAGGCTCGAATTTTATGTGTCCGAAGGAGAAGGCAACGGAAGATGTTGAAGTTGAACACCTTGCAAGGGCTCATCTATATCCCTGCTGAGCCTCGCGTTCCCCTGCGCCTTTTGACCACTTACAGACATCCGTAATGTCTGAATATATGTTGCGAAACGTCCTTGGAGTACCGCCCACCACTCGTTTGCAAAGGCAGTCCATCGAGATTCCCGAGATTGTCGAGGGGCAGTTGCTGAAGATGACAGCTGATACTGGTTTTGGTGATGCGAGGATCAGCGTTACCCGTAGCTGGATGCACCCCGGACATGCCGGTGCCCGTTTTGGTTCTAACTCGCGAAATGCCCAGGTATGGGAATCGCGAATTCCCTATAGTAGAAAGTATTGAGTAGCATGCACCGCAGTTGAATCAGCGTCTGGTAGCGGTGAATTTGTGGAAAGCCGCCACTCCGAGCCCGAATGGTCTCTGTAAAGCGACCTTCACTCGGTGGCTCGGGATCCATTAATATCCAGGAGGTTGAAGTGCAACGTCTCTTTCACGGGCCCAGCCTTTGAATCGCTTGAGGTTTGGCAAGTATAGCTAGCACTCACGCATGATACCACGCCGAACGAGCAAACGACCAATGCGGTCCCGGACCTGGTACGGCCTCCATTGTGGTCTTCTCTCAGATATAAAAGCTTCAAGTTCCTCCACAGTTGGAGCTCGTGCGCCTAATGGACGTTGTGGCGGTGATTTTGCAAGAACCTCGCATGCTATTCCTTGTTCCCGCGTCGCGTGAAGAAGAAGGGAAAGCGCATCATTTTCCTCCAGGGTCCAGCCCCATATCCAGTCAAAGAGATGAGTTCTATCTCGCAAATCTAATGTAAGCTCTCGTAGTAATGGTGTTGCCGATGTCCAGCCGGGTTCTGCTACCGTCTTCCATGATTTGCCAGCTCCTTGTAGATCGGGCGAATGCGACCTTTGAACTTGGCCAGTTAGGTAGAGTCCCAGAATATTTAGCAGCCTCCATTTGGTATGCGGAACGTGCTCATGAGTTTCCCATATATCATCGTTGATCGTCAGATGCTCGAGGTTTGGTGGCAAGACGCCGAGAAACTGAGCGAAGGCCTGGCCATCGTTGTTCAATGTGCCCGGTAAGGCAGCTAATATAAGACCGAGCGGAAGGTTGAGCGTGGTCAAAACATTGAAGTCGTTGAAACTGCCAACATAGCCGCCACACATCGCCCCATTGTATTCCAAGTCCGCGTCTTGCTCAATGTCATTCATGCACCGTAGAGTCAGACTCTTTAGGGTATGCCGCACTTTGTCCAGCCCAATGTCTAGGCTGTTGAGAAACCACATGCCTCCAGCTTTCTCCAAGTGGCAATTATACTCCAGGCACTCCAGCTGGGGTGTCTCGCCAATCATGAGCGCCACAGTGTCCGCGTTGGCCTGGCAGTCTTTCAGGATGAGCTTAGTCACGCCATAAGGCTTTCGCGAAGATTGGAGTGGCACACGGATATTAAGACGCAAATCCGGAGCGTGACGATAATCCTCAGTGTGGGCCGGTAGATTTTCCAGGGTCAGTGCATTGAGAGCCGGTAATCGGAGTAATATTGACAATTCATACCGGGGAAACTCGTCAGACATGCAGGTCATGTGCACGTGCTGCAAGCGCCTGAATCTTGATAGTCGATCTGTACGTTGACCATCGGCGGAGCAATAACTCAGAACCATAGGAACCCGATCATCTTGCAACCGGTTCCCAGTGCGGAAACGCAAAGACACGAGGTCCGTGCACTGGCAGAGAAAGAGTCCGACAAGTGCCATCTCCTCATCCCTATGCCAGATGCCCCTGATCCAGTCCACCTGGTCAGGTAACGCAAAATCGTTGATGAGCTTCTTGAAGAGCTCTCTGTCCTCGTTTTCAACCAGACGTAATGCTCCTGGAAACGACCCGCTTGGCTCGTCGTCCTCGAAGCTCTGGAATACGATGCGCACGTGCTTGACATTCTTCACAAGTGATGGATATCTTCTCATAATGCGTAAAATAGTTACAATAGGCGTGATTGCGTAATGCTCTGGATTCGATTCGACCCGGATTACGACGTCGTGGAAGGATAATGGGTATGCGACAGCGCGTATACTTTTGCAGGTTCGCGACAAGCTTCGCCGGTCTCGTGCATCTGTTACGTACGTAACGATAGCTGACGTCAATTCGTTTGGGAGGTATGCGAAGTTTGTCATTTTCAATAATATATCGATTGGCCTGTTGGGAAAATTGTATCGAGGGCGATTGATGGTGGTCGTTGGGCGCAATCGGCCACAGACTCAAGCAGCGCTACACGCAACAGCTTATACTTGCGATGGTTGCCGAGAATGCAGGTACAAGAGGATCGGATGTGGTGGGTGAGAGGACAGAAAGGTGGAACAGAAGGCAGCGGTCACCATTGCACGCTTCGTTACGTAATCGGAGCTTGCTCTGCGCCTCGGTACTACTTTCCTTTTATATCGTCACTTCGAGTCAGAGCACCCATCGTCCCACGACATCACCATCATGCACCAAGATCTGCCCATCAAAACCCCGACCGTGCAGCACGCCTTCTCAACTCTACCGCTGGAACTCTTTCTACACGTCTTGGACCAATTAGTTGGCACCCACGATGGCCGCCGACCCATCGCTTATGCACCCTCCGATCACGTCACCAAAGCCCTGCGCGCTCTCACTCATGTCTCAAAACGCATACACCCAATAGCCTCACGGTATCTCTATACCCACTGCCTCTACCTCAACAGCTGCACAAACTACACCCGCTTCCGACGAACCCTAGGCCTGGACCTCGGATCCCACCCGCAGTCCCTGGAATACGGACAGGCTGGTCGCAATGACCAACTTTTCCACGAAGCCGACATACCACGGCACATTACCTCCGTCTTTATGTCACCAGCCAAGACTGAAGCATGTGGGGAAGCACCGATGGTGCGATTGCCTCAAGTTATTGATCTGTTCAGCATCATCGGACCAACACTCAAACGACTGGCCATAGACCTGCAACCTTGTTATGCGACAAGGTCTCAGATCAGGTCAAGCAAGCCCTACATGCCTGCCAACAACATCTTCCTCCAGATGCCCAACCTCGAGGAACTGATCTGCAGCTGGGACACAACGGACTATTTTCCACATCCACCGCCTAACATCAAGCGTCTGGCTATGACGTTCGATCAGCTTAGTGGCGCTCAATTGGATTTCTGCTTCAGTACATCGAGCCTCGAGATGCTCTTCTGCTTGCGGCCCGAGGATCTCAATGCAAAGGACATTGATGCACTTTTCGCTCGGTATAAAGGTCGACATCTGGACGTCGTGCTAGTTGATGTCAACGCGAATCATCGCACGCCGAAGCACACGAGAAAGTGGCAAGAGAAAGATAAGGTGACAATATGGGAGGTGGATGTGCCAAAGAGCTATTATGGCGATGAGATCGATATAGTCCTTTGTGATGGCTGGGTATGGCTGAATGGCGTGAGAGGGACGCTGTGGGGAACGGAGAAGAGGAAGATGAAGAGCTGGCATGAGCTTCAGAGTCAACTGGACGGGCTCACCATTTCCCAACCGGCTTCTGAGGCCGATACGGTGTTCTGACTCTTGAGCTTCGGCCTAGTTCTTTGGCTTTCTTGTTTCGACTGTACAAAGCACTCTGCTTTTCTTGTATGTGCTTTTGGTATTCCTTTGGCATTGATGACATGCTTTACTATATATATGCCACGACCAGGTCTCCGATTGCCAAGTGCGTCCCTGTGTATTTACTTGCACTTAAGTAGTCCCTTCATACATTTTCTGTTTCTTGAACCCACGATCGCGTCGCTTTTCCGGAGCCTTGTACAAAGTCAAACCATGCACGAGAAATCATTCACGGTGAACGTTCGTTGCATCTGAAAAGGAATGCCTCGTCCATGGCATTCTTCGTACAAAGGCTTCGGCGACCGCCGTGACCCTAAGAATCCTATGGGGATCTCGACACAGCGTAAACTACTCAAATCGAAATTCTCGGCTTACATACGGCCCCTTCCGTTACCTAAGCTCACTGAGCTCAGCTCCAGAAGCTGAAATCCCCGATTCATTGTCTTCAGCGCAACCCTTTCGCCACCCAAAGCTCCGATAACCACAAAGGTGGGGTATTCGGCAACTCCATGAGGCCGAACAGCGTACAAGGAGTTCCCCCACCAACGCCACGTCTGCACGTTTTCCGTCGCGTGAACCAAACGGTTGCGCATTCGGATATGTATAATGTTCGAGAATCGAGGCTTTTACCAAGATAAAAGCCGTTCCTGTTTGGCCGGATTGTGTCTTCCCGAAGTCGTGTACCTCCAGCCTTGCAGACCTCCCCGCGAGCAATCTTAGTCAGCCTCGTTATCGATAACAGCCCTACACCATGCCAAGCGCCGGCGAAGCTCCACCGATTCTCGATTTCTCAGGTCCGCACTTCGAATCATCTCTCACAAGCATTTTGCAGCTGACTTTGCGCAACAGCTTTCTACAGCAACGACACCGCCGCAAAGCAGAAACTCGTAGACGGCGTGCGCACCTGCTGCCTCCACAATGGCTTCTTCCAAATCACCGGGCACCGCGTGCCCCAGGACCTCCAGCAGCGCATCATGGCGTGGAACAAGAAGTTCTTCGACCTCTCGCTCGAGGAGAAGATGTCCGTAAGCAAAGGTACCGCCACCTGACCCCTCTCCTCCTTCCCTTTCCCTCTGCCACCCACTGACCCTCCACAGACACGACCAACACCTGGAACCGGGGCTACGAGCTCCTGCGCAGCCAAATCCTCGAACCAGGCACCCTCCCCGAGCTCAAGGAGGGCTTCTACATCGGCGACGAGCTGCCCAAATCGCACCCCTACTTTGTCGCCAAGAAGCTCAACAGCGGGCCCAACATGTGGCCCTCGACCGCCATCTGCCCCGACGTCGACGACTTCAAGGCCACGGCCATGGAGTACTATTACAAAGTCGTTGCGCTGGCAAAGGATATCCTCAAGGTGCTGGCGCTGACGCTGGATCTCGAGGAGAGCTGGTTCGATGACTTCGTGCAGGGCAGCGTGGCCACGATGCGGTTGCTGCATTATCCGACGCAGCCCCCGGATTCGCCGCAGAAGTTGACGAGGGGAATTGGGGCGCATACGGATTTTGGGACGATTACGCTGTTATTGCAGGATAAGGTGGCGGGTTTGCAGGTGTGGGATAAGCAGACGGAGGAATGGCTGGATGTTACTCCGACCCCGGGCGCGTTTGTGGTGAATCTGGGGAATCTGATGATGCGGTGGAGTAATGATAAGTACATTAGTAACCTGCATAGGGTTATCAATGTTAGTGGCCAGGAGAGGTACAGTATTCCGGTGTTCTTCTCGGGAAATCCGGATTTTGTGGTCGAGTGTCTGCCGAACTGTAGGAAGGAGGGGGAGAAGGCCAAGTATGAGCCGATCACTGTGGAGCAGGCCGTGCTGGGCGGGTATGCGGATAGCTACGGGAGAGCGGAGAAGTATAAGAAGGAGGCGGAGGGTGTGCCGGCAGTGAAGGAGGTCGCTGTGGCGTGAAGCTGGGAACGATGTATGTAATTCTTCTTCCGCGTTGTTACTACGTTTAATTATAGCTCCTCTGTATCATGATTGTTCATTGAGACCAATCGCCTTGCTCAGATGACGCTCAAAGATCCGCCACCACAACCTATGCTGGCCTTGGGCGTTCCACTCGTGGTTTCACGTCAAGCCTATGGATTGCCCTACCCTCCTTGGCCCACCCCAGACCTGTAATTTCTCCCTATAGATCAGTACCACCTTCCTTCATCTCCTCCCACATCCGCAATATCTGCTTTCCTTTCCGATACACATGGCTGGTACGGATACCCTCCAGCAGAAGCGGGAACAGCATCCTGAGCAACATATGGGGCTTCGAGTACGCGTAGTCAAGAAATTCCGGGCCCACCATCGACTCAAACAGCTGTTTGAGCCCCCTCCCTTTTTCCGCGGACGGCTCACAAAACGCCGCTTCTTCGTCCTGCTCGTCCCAAACTTCATCCTCCTCCCATAAACCAGACCGGAGCTTGGCGTGCCATGTATTTGGGGGCACCACATTGTATCATACCAGTCCAGTACCCCCGTGATGTTGACGGTCTGATCGTTCGGTGTTTCGACGAGCAAGTTGCGGGGGTAAAGGTCCAGATGCGTCAGATAGTATCGGTCTGTATCTGGGAGGTGCTCACGCACCTGCATCTCTTCCGCTATCTTGGTAAAGCTATCCCACATACTGTCTTCCCCATTGCAGTGCGAGTCCTCTTATTTCTTCCACCTCTTGCATGACTCGGTGATGAAAGCTAAGGTGGACTGAGGGGAAGCGTGGACCAGGTCGTCATCCTCCGCCGCCGGGATTTGTATCCTACGTAGATATTCACAGGGTGAGGGAAAGCGGCAAGTGCAGAGATTTCCACAAGCATCGCTGACCTGGGTTTGAATGTCGAGCATAAGGCGGACTACCTTCGCGGTCAAACACTTCCGCTGCTGGAAATTGAGACTCTGGAACACTTCACAAAGATTCTGGCGGGGTAAACGATTCTGTAGCATGTATCCTGTTCCTAGCGCATTCTCTTCGGATTCATCGTATTTGAACGTTCGAGAGATTGGGATCGATCCTCTCAGCTCCGATCTCACAAATTGCATGATCAGTAGGTCATGTTTCATCGTTTCGGCACCCCAATGGGGAATTCGGAGGACATATTGCCGGTAAGGGGGAACGGCCATCCATTTGAACCATTGGAGAAGTGAGGATACTGCCAGCATCATCGCATTGTTCAATCCGGGCGGTGGAACTGTGACTAACGATGCGGTGAGAGCTGCCGCCTTTCATGCGTTCGACCTGGATGTCTTGCAGCGACACGTATAGGAAAAGGAGCACAGTCTGAGCTACTACTCGATGTCAGAACGTTCCCCACTTCTTGTGGGAGTAGAGTACAGTCGAGGATGACGAGGCACCGTCCGAGGAGGCAGTCGACCGCGCACCGTCGATGTCGGCGTTTTCAGCGATATCGAGTTCAATCGCGGCGAAAGATGGGTTGTCGGATGACTGCATCTTGATTTACTGTTTCGTAGGCTAGACTCCTTTGCCGAGGAAGTTTAGCGCGTTACCTTGTTCGCTGTGTAGAGTGAAGGGAAGGTTTTTCATGGCTGGAAAGGCAGATGCCGGGGTGCAGTTGACTTCTGCACTGCCCACAAGGAGTGAATTGAAGGTGTCCAGAAGAAACGGCGGGTGAATATTTATTGTTTGCGTGGGTGAATGATGCAATCGCATCGCGAATGGAAGGAGCAAACGTGGTGTTTACACGTCAAGGCAAACGGGCAAAGCGAGTCGCAGAATAACGACGGTCGGTTCACCCAATAATGGATGGCATACTTGAGTTTTATTAACTTGTTATGTGCCAAGGAAAGAAAAATCCAAATAAATGTGACATCCTGTGGATCGGAACAAATTGCGCATGGATGCCCAAGTGCGTAGCGGCAGCACGCGCATTGTAGTCCCTTCACTCTTAGAGTCGCGTATTTATCCTCTCCGCGCGTATTCTTTCTCTGCATTTCTTCGTGTCAAGATCAAAGAACCCAAGGAAACTCCGCCCTGCCATACATACAACCCAGAGCTCGGATCCTTAGTTGAGTTCTTCCTTCGAGTTCGGTGCTAGACACCCCATCATGACCAACATCACATACAACCTAGATTATCAATCTCCACACACCCACGAAGCCCATTGCCACCCACCGCTTCCACAATGCCAAACGCAAATCCCAGATCCCGTTCCCAGCACCACTGCCCCATGGGCAGAACTGTAGAAGGCAAGCCGCGCCTATGAGTGGATGCAAAATGAAGATGTGCTTCAAGCATCAGATTTTATGCACCGCCCACAACTTTGTTCACTTGAGGACTGAGCCGTGCCTGAAATGCGAAGCGGAGTTTGAGTACAAGCAGATGAGGAACGAGCAGTGCCACAAGGAGAATGAACACGGAGGCAATGGGAAAGGGAAAGGGAAGACGCTGAATCGCTGATGAAGCCTGCAGGATCAAGGCGCATTGCTTTTGCGGTATAGCGTAGATGACGTCGAATAAGTACTTGTGTAAAGTCTGGTACATATCAAAGGGTTCGTATATAGTAGTTCCAAGTGTGAGAGTCATCGAATCGATGCCCCGTGTCGATAGAGTCGATGGAGAAGATCGGCCCCTCCTGGGCCAAGGGGAAATGTGAGCCCCCCACACACCGTGGCATCGTATTCGTGATCAACTGATCAACCTGTTTATTCCACCTAACGTATCTTAGTAGTTATATAAAAAATTACTTTACCCCCTACCCTTTACTACTAAGTAAATAGATGTCTAATTTACTTCTATGCTATTAGGCGTGTAATATCTAACGTAATAAGTAACTCTTACTTTTACCTATTATACTATAGTTATTATAAGATTCTCTTAAAAGTATCTAAAGTATTACCTTTTAGTTTTTTTAGAGCTCTTCTTTTTACTTTTATAAAGTCTTTACTTATCTTATCTCTCTTTATTAAGTATAACCTAAATAGATATAAACTTCTTATATATTAATAGTAAAGCTTAGTAAAGGCTAAAAAACTTATAATACTCTCTAGCTTTAGCTTCTTAGCCTTTCTCTACGCTTTCTTTAGATTAGCTATCTTATAAATAATTTATTAAAGTATTAAGTCTATCTAAAGGCTTTAGGCGTAAGTAGCAGTATTATACGCGGCGTAGTTATTATAATTACTTATAAAGAGCTAGTAGATAGCTATTATAGACGTAGGTATAGTAAGACGTATTTAATATAAAATAAAATAAATAAAAATTATAAGCGAGAGTAGTATTAGTAGTAACCTATTAAGATAAAAAATTTAGTAGCTTTTTATCTTATATAGGCTTATATAATTACTTCTAAACTAATTATAATGGTAATCTGTGCCTTAGGCTTCCTGAGGCACTTCTACCTCCCCCTCTCCCTGTGTAGGGCCTTACTAGGGGCCTTCTTTTCATGTAGTCTCCTTCTAACGTATTCACATCTTTTGCAAAGACGAGAACAACCCTAACAACAACATGGAGAAGATCGGTAGATCAATATCCTCAGACCAAGCAGACCGTCTTCCAAGGTAACTCGTCATCCGTTTTTGCATTGAAGAACTGCCGCCAATGCCCAAGCAACGTCAAATAATCTTTCTCAAACTTGGGCCCTGCAATCCCATCAAGATAGCATTCGCCCAGTAGCTGGTGGCTTGCGCACTCTCCCTCCGCTCTCTTGCGACGCAATACAAACGGCACTGCAGCACCATAGATGAGGCACACCTTATCAAGGATCCGCGTTGCGCGTGGACATATAGCCCACGTCTTTTCCGTCGCGTTACGAGACCTGCCAATGCAGAATCGACTCATGTCGCGATGGGAAACTGTGTGCATTCTGGGTCCCATGGCTTTCTGATAGCAAGAGAAGAAGTCGTCAAATGGTAATGGGATCTTCCCCGGCGGGTTCAGCGGATCGGATGGGTGCGGAATTGGGGGTACAATAGACCCTGATGCAACTTTTGGTTCATCTCCCATTGCGTTGCTCATCCCATCAGCTTGAAGCGCGCCCAACTCGGCAGGAGTCAACCAGCAGTAATCAGTTGAGACAAAGTACGGGTAAAGCGGCCCAGTGTCGTAAGCAGCGCAATGACAGTCTTTGAAGTCTCGAAAGTCAGTCTCCTGCAATTCGTGGCCCATTGTTGAATCAACCTTGATGACATCGAGTTCTAAGATTCTAACGGTTAGAGCCGGTGTCGTATGACCCGTCGCCCGCGAACAAAGCTTTGCGACGAGATCTTTGTGCTTGGCAGGTGTGTAGCGGTACGGCGTTAGTGAAGCGGAATGAGGTTCGTCTTCGAGGCTGAGAGTCCAAGATGGCATTCCTTCAAAGTCATGAGAGTCTTCATGATCCAAAGCCTCCTCAGTGGCGATTCGGGGTCTAATATTTGATACCGTGTCGGCAGAGACAAAATTTGTCGTTCCTTGCTTGGCGACGATCTGTGCAGCCTCATGATATTGCCTTGTCATGGGAAATGCTTGGAAGGGATCACAAGATGGGTATGATAACGACGCATCTGCGAAACTTGCCTCCGCTTCCCTTACTTCAGTCCAGACTTCCTCTTTCTCGTGCTGGATTTGCTCTATCGCTTGGTCGAGCTGGTCCGCAGACAGGGAGTAGTCGAGCATCTCTTTCTCCGAAAAGCGCACTTGGCCAAGGAGTACCTTCACTGAGGGCCAAATCACCTTCCAGCCTTTTCCTTGTTCCAATCTAGTTGAAGTGGTCGGTGCGATCTCCGGAATGTGAGGGAGGTCAGCATGAGTGGTTCCCGAGCCAGAAGCTACAGGTTCCTCTAGGTCAGCTAGCTCTGTAGAGCTTCCAAGTTCTGCAAGGCCACCAAATTGCATCTGAACTTCGATATGGGCGCGATGCCAATCGCGATATGCTTGAGTGTATTCTAACGTGGAATCCTCGTTGTCGGTATGCGTATCGTTGTGAGAGTCCCTGTCCAGCAATCCAAACCACATTTCGTGTAGTTCACGTCTGGCTACAATCTCTTGCGACTGAAGCTCATCTAAAGCGGCCCGCAGATTGTGATCCACTTCCGCTCGAATTGACTCGAGAAGCTGTCTTCGTGCGTGTGCGTTTGACTGCACAGTATGCCGAGTTGCCTCAAGCTTGCTATAGGCCGCCTCTCGGAGCAGCATCACTGCGCGTGAAGACTGAGTCGTGGTGCTTCTGTTGATATGCGTTGTGGACGTGGGCGTGAGAGCCTTCCGCAAGCCTTCTAGCAATATGAGACGAATGTAGAGCCGAAGCCAGTCGTCCCGCGACCGGTCCAAACTAATTCTACAAATGAGTAGCTTTCTCAGACCCTCCAGGGCCTTCCGTTCCGTCCTGAAAACTCCTCGATCGGATGTTTCTACCGAGGCGTCTATTTTCTGTTCCTTGAGCAACGGTTTCTTAGCATCTCTGCCAAGAGACGCAAGGATGTCGAGGTGGTTGTAAAACTTCGTGATTTGGACAGTGAACTCGGCATAGACGGACTGAACTGAGCTCCCGTAGTCTGGTATAATGCCGTGATCTATCTTGTTATCAAGTAGATTAAGCAATGCGTATACTTTATCTTTCGGATCTGTCGCTTTGCAGTGTCGTGCTGTGCGGATAAGGGAGAGGAAATCTTTCAATGGCCGTCGATCTTGATCGGAAAAAAGCGGGACCGGAGGAAGTTTCCCGTGAACGTTGACAGGAGCGAGCTGTGATATGCTGAGATGCGATACGGAAAGGTACTTCCAAGCCAATTCTTTTGTGCCCCACATCAATACTGCTTCAGACGCAACAGCGATCTCCTGCAAGACCCACACTCTATACCACCATTCCTTAGTCAAAAACTCACTCAAAGCCGGTTGTTGTGCTCGGAAATCCATATCTGTCTTGAGAATCCCATCCGCCTGCGGCTGCAGATAAGTGAAAAGAGTGTCTATCGTTGGGACAGACCCAGACCCCACGTGGACAACGACGCGCCTGGCTGCAGCATAGATCTTGCTCATGAGTGGAACTTGACGGTTCTTTTCCTCGTTACTGTTTTGATTTATGCAGATAGCATCGATCCATAAAATGCGGTCGGTAAATGAGTAACGCAGATCTCGGAGAGCTGCAGCGCAATTCGGGGTAATGTGAACAATGCCCTCAGTCGTGAATGCTACTTCGGACAAGGACGGAGTGCCCCATGTGTAGGACAGTGCCTCGAAATCTTTGATGTTGCCTAGTACTGCGTCAAAAATTTCGCCTCTGATATCACCGTCTCTCGGTCCTGGAAAGAGCCGAAGCAGTCTGATGGAATTGGACCACCTAAGAGGTCGATATTGAAAGTCTATGCTGTGCCATGTTTCCGGAACTTTCTCGGGTTCTGAGCAGGGATTACCACAGCTGAGGCAGAATACGGTATCGTCCAGAATTTGGATATCGGGCCGTGAGCATTGGCATTCGTTATGAGCCATAGTGGCGAGGCTCATGGAAGATGGAGACCAACAAGACAATGTTGAGTTCACAAGTCGAGATAGAATAGAATATTGATCTTAATGAAGAACGTAACAAGCCTCCAGGAAGGGAGTTGGCTTTGTACCCCACAGTTCATTCGACCCAGGAAACGAGGCTCCAACGATTGAGCTCGGCCTCGTGTGGCGCAGCTTCTCACCAATTCGCAGCGGACTCATCGCAATTGCCCTTCCGACATAAACTGGATCTGTAGCCTTGTGTGTGCTCGTGGAAGACTGAGGGTGTGTTGGTAAGGAAGGTGACGAATCACGCCTCGGCTGCGCAATTTCCTCATGGTTTGATGAGTCAGCAGGACACTAAGCTAGTGCCTTGGCAGGTTATTTAAGGGCGTTTTCCGACCCTCCAGAACATCCTTATTACATCACTTCCGTTTTTCGTCGCATGATTTTAGAGTCAGTGATCTTACAGGAGCTTGCGAGAGAAAGTGAGCAAAAACGCAGACTGCTACGCCGGCCACTCGCATGGCATGCAACAGATCATAACGTTCAGCTGCAGTGCCGTTTGCTCGTGGTCGACTGCAAGAACTGCCTAAGCGAAGAGTCTCACGTGCATTCTATAAAGACGACAATGCTAGGCAAGGTAGATTATTCGGCCTTGCAAAGAACTCTGGACGTTTTCACATACTGAGGTATACTTTCAAATACCAATGTACTAGACTTTCTCGCTCGTGCTTTACTTCGACTTCATTCGGAACGCGTGGCGCCCAGTTGCGCTACATCGCCGTTCAAGAGTTGGCCTATCCCTCGCTCCGAAGATCTAAAATATACTGACTAGCTGCCATTCAGAGCCGCGACCAGATAGTGAATTGTTCCATCCTCACCGTCCGAGTTCACCAACCCAGATCGTTTACGGCTCGACACACCAATCATATATCAAGGCCCTCAAGTATGTACAATCCTGTCTCTTGTGGCGTGCTACGAGAATGAGCGTCGCTCCCTAAGGTAGCATGAATTCAAGACGTACGCTTAGGCTTTGCATCGAGACCCGCATCCTTTTTAGCCAACCAATCAAACTTGACTAAAGAACACTCAGCACCCAGGTCCCTCCCATAGAGGCACGCTCTCTTCTCTGGCTGGACTTAGTATATAGTACAACAATCGGTTATATCTGAGCAGTCCATACCTGCGAGTGGGATAGGAGTTGCAAGGACTGTGGCTACAGCCGTGACAAGGACGAGTGAGATGCGCATGATGAGGAGATGCAGAACAACTAGGGACGGATGTGGTTGAGATCGAAGTACTGGGGAAAGCCACAACCTTATATATGCGAGGGAATCGCTTATTCATGCATCTTTACCGTGGCAGTCTTGCGTACCTTTAGTATTCTCACTGCGCTCCAAGAAGAACACAGGATCTCCAAGAACTCCTGAGGCCCCGATTTCTACCTTTATCAACCATAAAGAGAAGTGGTCGGAGTATGCTTAGCAAAATAGTCCCTGAAGAGGGTATCGCGTAGCAGAATAGCCCTGCATTACCACCCCGGTGATCCAATGGTTCTTCGACTACATGATGATTTTCTAGTGAACACAGCTCAATTAATATAAGAATTTAGGTCTTAATCTGTCTGACAGGCGTCTTCGTGAGTTTCTCATTGGATATGGGTGAGATGCGGCTAGCCGTATTCGGGCATACAGAAGAGAACTGCTTACTTGCATAAATGTGCTATATCAACCCATGCTGCGCAGAATCTGGGTTGCACGATTTCGCTGAATCGCTTAGACGAACTCTTTCAGTTTGATGTACATCCTTATATTCATCGTCGACACTCGTAGCATGGGAAAGAATGAAGAACATTGGCTACCGCAGACTCAACGACAGCCTTCATGCCTCTTTCGACGAGAAAGGCGAAGAGGTGGAAGCTACGACTGCGAATTTTAGATTCGTTACTCGATCAAACCTATGTGTCGTCTTTCTGCTTGGTATATTGGTTGGAGTGACTGCGTCTCTAATAGCAAATCACTTCTTTACTCCTTCTCCAAACTGGCTTCTCGAACGTGCGAACACATTCAGTACGTCTCCTCAATTAGTTAGGTTAATTGCCGTAGCTAACGACCTCATCTAGCGCCTCTTCTTTCCCGCCACGACCTCGCCCTCCGCAATGTGCGGATCAACGGCAGTCTGCGCAACACTCCATTTTCTATATACCGTGCTCCACCATCTCCAGAGGTAGATGCCGCCTGGGACGCCATATCAACTGTCATGCCCTTTGCCATCAGCCGGTCCGAAGTTATCGCGCTCGGCAAAGACCCTTCTCTTACCGTCAAGCTACCGACCAACAATACTGAGGAATCCTACATTGCCGAGCTCGACTCACAGCACCTTCTACACTGCCTCAACACGCTGCGCAAATACATGCATCACTCGCACTACTTCCCTATGCTCTTCAATCACACCGAAGAGCTTGCGCCATTGCTTGCGATACACCGAAGTCATTGCTTAGGCTTGGTGTTGCAAGCGTTGACGTGCCAGCCGAGTCTGAATGCGCTGACCTTCAACTGGATGGAGGGGCAGGATATGCCGTTTCCGGATTTTGGGATTCAAAGGATGTGTGTAAGTCATGAGGCACTGCTGGGCTGGCAAAGTAGGGCGTCGATCGAGGGCTGGGAGGAGTTGGGACAAATGTTGAGGGCGCCTCCAGGGCCGAAGAAGTTGCCCATGTGGAATGCCAACGGAATATAACGGCGTAAAGTATCTTGATGGGTTCTCAGATCAGCGGAGTCAAGTTTGAAAATCTAGTCACAGTGTATGATCGAGTCTAAGGTGACCGACGATTCGTGATGATAGCGCCCTTAAAATAGATCACATTGGCAACTCTACATGTCTCGTCAGCAGATGAGAAACCACTTTGCTAGCGGGGAGAGGATCACTTACTTTACTCAATGGCTCCATATCACCAGGGCTGCCTATTGAGCACCGTAGTACTTCAACAAGTTCTCCCATTCCGTGCTCTTCCCAATCTTCTTGCAATACTCCAGTGCACTGACTTTGTACCTCTCTGCCGACTTAGCCACATAGTCAAAGTCCTCTGCATTCAGGATATCTGGCGTCACGATCCCGAGTTTGAGACACCGATCCAGCCCGAAGTAATTATCCTGCAGTATCGCCTCTCTTACGGCATCTGCACTGGGTTGCGGGAGGCCATGTTCAATACCAGCCTGATGGATCATCTCAATAATGTCCATGAAATTCCTTCTGGCTTCAAAGTCCCGGGAAACCTTCAACGCCGTCTGAGGCGCTCGGAAGATCAGGTCATACGGAGGTATACCGGTGCTCGCTAGTCGTTCCCAGCGAATTGGGTCGGAACAGTGGTAATCGAGCAATGTACGTGTTGCCCAAGGTATGTTGGAGTAGATTGCCTTCTCAAAGTATATTCTTGCTTGCTCTGGGGCTATCTCGAGCATACATTTGAGAATTTCCTCCCTGCTTTGAGACGTTGTTGATGCCGGAATAGGGGCGAAAACAGTAAGGTCAAGTGCTGTGTTGGCGGTCATGCCGAAGATCGTTAAGGCGGTGTCGCGGGGATGTGCACCGATTCGCAAGAGAGCCTTCGCTGCCTCGGTGGATCCCGATTTAATTGCCCAGCCGAGTGGTGAATAATCCCCGCTCCACTGAGAATTGACCCATATAGAATTGGAGGAGGTGCTGAGAAACTTTGGGTTACTCTTGATAATTATCTCGATGCACTCAAATGCATTTGACTCTACTGCTTTGAACAGTACGTTTTTCTCGTGATGTCGGTGTAACTGAAATTTATAACCTGCGCGGATTATCGACTTCAGGACACGGATGGCATCTTTCGGGCTCTTTGTCCATTCGGAATTACTCCAGCAGCAGCCTTCAAGGTCAGAGTACGAGACTTGTTGGCGCGCGTAGGTGTGCTTCTCAAAAATCAGCTCTACTGCATCAGCCCAGCACGCAATAACCATCATTTCAAGAGGGGATGTGTCCCGACGGGGGGTGTGCCAGTATTCGGAGTGATGCCAGTAGCCATACCGAGGGTTCTCGTTGAAGATCAGCTCGAGCGCGTCCAATGCCTGCGAGCGGTTCTTCCACCCGGTTAAGCTTCCTAATATCGCCTCCAGTTCAAATCTCTTACACTGCCTGGTCCAACCGGTGCGATGGTCCAAGATGAGACAGAAAAACAGATCCGCCTGTTTTCGTAACGCTGCCGCATAAAGCATTTCGTTTAGAGATGGTCCGTCGTCCGACGAGCTCCACGTGAGGCATCTTGGACGCGCGCCTTGTCGCAGTAGATAGTCCACAATTGAGGCGTGTCCAGCAGCAGCAGCTAGTGATAGAGCATCGTACGTTTTGAGACCGGCTTTGTTCCAGATGTTGTGCTTCTTATCGCGCCTGCGCCCTTGATAATTGGTGTCGGCCCCCAGTGCGAGAGCAGCTCGCACAAGAGGCAGCTCTCCCTCTTCAGAAACCTCCTGTAGAACACTCGACACATGATCACGAAGGTAGCCATTTTTTGTGCATTCCGTGTGCTCCTTTGACCACCATTCCTTCATCGGGGCGAATCTCCAAAACGAGGTCAATGTTTTCTTCGAGGACTGGCCCAAATCTTGGATGCGGCGAATGACCTCAGCATGGGCTTCATGTGTGGTGGGCGGGGAAGCCTCCATCTCTTGAGTATTGGGCGGTTGGGACAGCCGGACAGGGGTCGTAGCAGACACATCATTATCTATTGCCTCGGGTGCCGCAGATGAGATTTCGGTCTGCCTTGAGCTATGAGAGAGAATCATGTCATTACTCGAGTGCTCGTTATGGGCTTGTTGGGGATCGCGTGCTGGAATGACTTCTGGATACGATGCAGTCGATTTCGCACCTTCCCGCATCGCAGACACGTCAACCTCTGGGAGGGTACGACCGTCCTGGACTTTGGGATCTGCGCTGCCTCTACCCGACTCAGTGACGTGGGCATGGGCTTCGTAGGTTGTCGAATCGAGTGTATACGATGAATGTTGAACAGAGGTGGTCAATTCGGGTCCGGTGAGGCTAGGCTCGTGGAACAGTGGCCGCCCGAACGAGCTGGTGTATTCTCCGAGGCCGTCTGCAAACTGATCCTTCTGCATATCTAGTATTGCGAGACTTTGCAATGTGCTCAAATGACTGGTAGGATGTTGGAGCGCTTGCTTCTGTCGGTTGCGAGGCGCGGCTGAGGCCTTGCTGCAACAATTCGAGGGTGTGACGAGGCAGGCTGAAGGAGCAAAAAGCAGTTCCAGCCATCTTTGCCTTGGACCTATGCACATGGTACATCACCTTTTTTGCTTACCTTGGAGCTCGCCATTTGACAGCGAAATCGAATTAGAGCCGCCAAATGGTCGTGGGGCTCAGATGCACAGTGACCTGGTTCAGATAGCCTCACGTGACTTGGAGCATTGATAAGTCCACTGGGGGATACCCGAGACGGCTCTACTATCCCTTTACCCTCATTGCGGAGTTGTTTTCAAGGATGATTGGACACATTCTGTTTGACATGACTACGTTCGTGAATGTGGGTGGTTTATCCAAAGGACTGAGATCTTATTGGTCCACCATCGAGCATCCGGATGCCGAAGGGCCAGCCGCAGTTTCGCATGCTTGATAAGAACCATCAAAGCATTTCCCCGCCAAGCCCCGTCCTTCTTCTCGCCGCTTTCTAACGCCTTACACGATCCACCGTCGTCATGTCATTCCGCTGCTTCAGATCGTCTCTTTTCGCTTTCGAAACTTCTCGACACCACCCCCGATCCAAGTATAAATAGCCCCTCCAAGATCGATGAAGACGTTTCTCTCCGTCTTTTTCGCCATCGCAGCAATTGCACTCGCACTCTACAACAACGAGTATATGCTCTCGCGCTTCACACAGCTTTCGAAACAAATCACGCCAATTACTTCGAGTTTTTTAAAGAACAACACGGCCAAGAATATGTCGACAAGCACGACTTTCCAAGGCTTGCCCGTCATCCCTGACGAGGCCTTCACCACCACCGCCCCGCGCAAGATCCAGAAGTCATTTCTGGCCGTCGAGCAATCCGAAGGAGCAGGTGCGCGAGTGCGCCGCTCAATTGGCACCCCTCAACTCCGCAACTTCTCGCCCTTCCTCATGCTCGACCACTTCGCCATCCCACCAGGCGCCGGCTTCCCCGACCACCCCCATCGCGGGCAGGAAACGATCACATACCTGCTCAGTGGCGCAGTCGACCACGAAGACTTTGCCGGGCACAAGGGCACGATCGAGCAAGGCGACTTACAATTCATGACGGCCGGCCGCGGCATCGTCCACGCCGAGATGCCCCGCCAGAACGAAGACGGCTCGCCGAACGTCGGCATGCAGCTTTGGGTCGATTTGCCCAAGGAACTCAAGGCCTGCGAGCCACGATACCGCGACCTCCGCGCGAAGGAGATACCCGAGGCCGTTGCCGACGACGGCAAGGTCAAAGTCAAGGTCATCAGCGGCCGCGCATACGAGACCGATTCGCTCAAGGAGCTTGCATACACGCCCGTCTGGCTGTTAGACTTCACAGTGAAGCCCGGCGGCCACGTCAAGCAGTCCCTGCCGAAGGGATGGAACGCGTTCGCATACCTGCTCAACGGCACCACGATCTTCTCATCCGGCGGCGTCTCGCGACCGGTCGAACAATACCACAACGTCGTCTTCGAGAGGGAAGGCGACAGCATAGAGGCGTCGGTGGAGGAGGGCGCTGAGAGCGAGTCGAGGTTTATACTTGTGGCGGGTATGCCGCTCGATCAGCCAATTGTCCAGTATGGACCGTTTGTTGTGACGAGTCGGGATGAGGTTATGAAGGCTATGATGGACTATCAGACCAACTCAAATGGGTTTGAGAGGGCGCTGAACTGGGAGAGCGAAATTGGGAAGAATATGGTCCATTAGAGATTGTGGAGGATGTTGCATTCGATTCTTTGTACCTTGTTTAGATACCTGTTGCTGACGTGTAGCAGCCTGTTTTCAAAATCCTGAAATGTACAATCAATGAACCTGAGATCACTACTATTTCTACTATGTTGTCTTATACTCTGGACCAGTGCCTCGCGAGTCTCCTACACTCTATGCATGGCTCTTACCATCCTGCCACGCCCTATCACAGGATCGTGAATTAGCATATCGTCATCTATTCAATCCAGTGCGAAAGAGGTCGTACTAAAGTACAATATATACACCACCTCGAACTCCAACCTTTCCAGAAACTCTTTCAACCACTACCTGTCCTCGCAAACAGAAGCGGTGGCCGAATATTATAGATTCCGTGTCGACTTCGAACGTTCCACATGAGGAGACTTTTTGTTGTTTCCTCCAGTCCCAAAATGGCGGCTACCTTGCTAGCACATGGCTGTCTAAAGACCTGGTGAATCGGCTTTGATTGGCGACCTCTTCTCAAATATTCTTTGTTTCCCCGCTGCCGTATGCTTCGCGCGCGGCTATCTGATCTCAAAGCTGCGCACTGATGTGTCCGAAGATATCTCGTTGAGATTCGGTGCCTGGGAGCATGATGGCGGCGCACAAAACCCCCCGAACGTGTCAAGCGAGCGACCGAGTCGCAGGAGGTACGCTGCGCCTATCAGTTGGTAGAAGTGACTTTGCTTGCGAAGGACTAGGTCCATGTCTAGTTGGGCTGAAAAGACAACAAGGTCGCCAATGCGCATGGTTCTGGGGCCGACACCAATTTGACATCTAGTTGTTTGGAAGAGTGTGCGGTCCTTCAGTAACCACCGACTACGAATGTAAGTGCCGTCCTTCAAGGTTATGATATTATCGATTAGCAGGTCCGGGGCTGCCACTGCTTCTTGACTCCCTGAGTTGCTGATGATGGGTGCCCTAGTAGCAAGAACGGTACCGACGGCTGTCCCTGTCACGAAGAGCGTCTGATCTTGAATTTCGACCAAGGAAAGGGGTTCGGGACGGCCATAGCTGGGCACTTGAAATAATGGTGGTGATCGCCAGTCAGGTACCCAGGACGGTAGTGCTGTAGGCCGAGAAGCCAGCGAAGACCCATGATTGACATGTTGCAGGAGTTGCTTGACGGCTCCGGCGTTTGCAACGCGGACAGCGAAGTCAAAATACAAATCGCACACTGACATAGTGTAATCCGGAACAAGATCACCTATGATCCCTTCGACCCCAGTTAGGAGGCCAAGGAGCGCGTATATTCTGTCGCGGTCGTCGGTGCACTTCAGCCCTCGCGCTGAGCCCACAAATCGAACGCACCGTGCCGCGGTGTCCGCTCGACCCTCTTGGACGATGTATGCGGCACACCCAAGTCGAGCGGGAATGTAATCGCCGAGCATTCGCAGCTGTTTGGCCAGCTGTTCGAAATCGCAAGCGTACGAGCCCCATATAGCTGTAGCTCTTCGAGCCAGGGCGGCCTCTTGTACAACCCACAGCCGTTCGTACCATTGGCACTTCTTCACCATATGTAGCATATGACCCAAGAGCAATTCGATATCAGCGCCTTGTAGTCCCCAAAGGCCCTGTTGAGATAATTGGAATGTTCGATGTGCACGTTTCTCTGGATCCAGACCTAGCCATATGATGACTTGTTTCGCACCCTCATAGATCTGACCCATCATTTTGACCTGATGTCCACGCTCACTCAAATTTTGCTGGTCGATGCATATCCCATCACACCAGATGTACCGACTCCGCCATCGATATCGGAGTCGTTGAAGCGCTTGAGCGAGGTTGGTGGTCATCATGATGGTGCGTCCCTGTCTCTGTACATGGCTCAGTGAGCATGTGTAGTCCGGAGAACCCCATGCATATGAAAGTGCTTCATAGGTTCTGCGGTCTTTGCAGTCCCCTCGAGTTTTTGTGCCACCGGGGCTACGCTCTCGGTATATAACATCGTCCAGGTCGATGTGCAGAGGCTCGCCGCGAAGTGGAGAGTCTTGCTTTCCGGGTAATAACCTGAGGATTCGAATTTCTCGCTCGTTTTCGAGAGCCCGATAAGTGTAGGGTTCGCCTGGGCTGTCCTGCTTATTGTCTGAGGTTGCGATATCCCGGCTTTGATCCATGTATGCGAAGTGGTCCGGTACTCGTGGGTCTTCGCTACCCTTGAAGGCACTCTTTAAGGTTCCCTAGAGTACATTAACTATGATCCGTCTTCCCGCCTGGGACAATTTGCATCAAGCAATGAATTGTTGTCGTGCGGCTGTGAAGTGCGTGTCAGGCGCCAATATCAGCCTTATGACTTAGCTTGCCGAAAGTGGCTAAGACAGCCGAGCCAGCGGCGTGCTAGGATATGTGAGCATGATATCCCCTATTCCACCGGAGAAATGATTTAAGAGAGTGAAGCAGCTGCATCCGAATGTCCGGAGGCCTGGAGCAACGGATGAATTGTCCGCGAAGCGTGGTTGAAGGCAAAAGCTGGCTAGCGAGTGCTGACTACGGGGGTACCAGACTGTCACCTCTGAATACACGGCGATACGGCCTCCAGGGAGTGGCAACGTTGGGAGGAGTGTTGGATCAGCAACATGCATGCACAGAAGAAGAAACTCATGAATCATTCCCTACCGGTAGTAGGTGGTGTCCGGGACTGTAATCGGAGAAATCGCACCACTAACACTAACCCCACTACTCCCACTACTCCTTGAGGCCTTCCTATTCTTCGACCCGTCTTTTGTTAGTTCATCCATCCGAACCAACATCTCCTCGTCTTCCGTATCGAGGCCGCCACGGCTCACCTCAAACGTCTTCGTATACATGATGCCGTCCTTGAGTGCTCTATCGTCGCCCCTTTCTCTTCCCGGTCTTCCACCACTTGCGATCGTAGCAAGACTGGGTTGGTTCCCGCTTCTCCCACGGCTCTGCTGGCGACTGCCGTATTTCGCATAATTCCTCGATGCTTCGTGGATGCTGCCAAGTAACTTGGGGAATAGTTGGACGAGCATTTGGCGGACCGAGGGCATGCAAGCGCACATTATGGCCACATTGATCTCGATGGTAGACCATTGGCTCACGTCAACTTGGTCCCATGTCGGATTGAGGGAGTTGGCGAAGTGCAGAAGGGACGAGAGGCGGAGTATAGACACGATCGTGACACTATGATGCTGGGTTAGCGAGGCCGTGATCGAGGTGCTGGTTCTTGGAACTAACAATGTGCCCACACAGAACATTAGCCCAACTCCGACTTTCTTCTTCCACGCCATTTGAAGCTGACTGACTTGCCAGAGAGGAATGAGCAACAACCACCCATCCAGCACAATGCTAATCACCGCATTCGCCCAGGCAAGCGCGTTGATATCGATGCATTTCCCCTGGTGCTCGCCATCCCACCGAGTCCAGTAATGGCTGATTGGCCGACATTGGAAAATCCCAGCAGTGACGAAGACAATCGCATATATAATGTCAAAGGCAATGGTCCCCCAGACGAGTCTCTTCACCACCGGCGTGGTGAAGATTCTCAGAAAGAAGATAAGCAGTACGAGCTTGACCATGGCGACTTGGAAAAAGTACAGAATCTCCATGACGTAGAACCAGCGAACGAAGGAGTATATTTTAACGAAAGGAAGCGTCCAGATGTCTTTACCCAAGCCAGTCGCCAACGTCCCACGGTCGGTAATGATGGTACTTGGTGTCCCGGCCACGATCGCTGTGATGACCATGTAATCGTCCCATCCGAGCTCGACTCCTAGGACAACTATTTTGTGGGCGATGCGGAGGATCACGAGGCTCGCGCTGGTGACCCCGAGGATGATGTTGGTAAGGCGCACAGGCTCGGATCCATCTCGAATAGGTGCGCCACATGCCGTCGACGTAACGTTCTTGGTAGCTAGGCGCTTGTTAGACTTCCGCAGAGATGATGTGGGACACATACTCAGTGACTGTTTGACGGTGCACGACTTGAAGACGCAAGATTCGATCTCATCTTGGAGTGGAGAGTTGGCGCAGATGCACTTCAAATCTGTGAGCTGACAAGAAGACTTCATGACAGAGGTTTGGAGGCAGTCGATCTAATGCTCAAGTCAATATGGACAAAATGGATAATCTGAGAGCATCGTACCGCGCATGTGGGGAGTTCTGTTAGTATCGTTCTCAACGCGGACCCAGCATCCTCCTGTGCATAGCCAGGTCGAGAAAACACCCAGAGCAAGGGTACACCGAATAGAAGTCTCATTGTTGCATCGATCCACGCTCGCCAGCGCAACCTGCTCGCAGACAACAAAGAGTGACCCAGAAGATACGTGCCAGAGGCAGCACAGGGCGGCTGTAGACGGACTCCACCACGTGTAAAATGCAGGCCACATGCGCGCTTTAACGATCCATCCACAGTCGGTAGACCCTCACAAAATATAAGACTTGGTGCTGATCAGCGACCAGGAACAGGGATTAGTGAATGATCGGATGGCGACCATCCTCCCGCAAATGATAGTTGGCGATTTGCCGATCTAATGCAGTCTCTTAGGGTCTAGTCGACTAGCTGCAGCGAACGAGGAGCTGTCAATATGTCTCGGCTGTCACAATCCCTTAGCAATTGGCGAACGCTGGCTAAAACGTGGGACGTTCAGAGATGGAAGGGGTTAGGGGAATTTGGAAAAGGGTGCTTGCCACGACCCAGGAATCGCGTGCCGGCAACGCCCCCGGCCCACATCGGTGCAAACCTCTTACTGGCACGAAAGAATGGCGGACTCGCGCCATACTTGCGGGAGCGTAGCGAAGTGATGCTGAGGAGTAGCACATTTAATGACGAGGTTCTCCATATTCAGAGGCACTAGCGCGCCTTGGTACCTGAAATGAGGACGTGGAAGCACAGAAATCTGCTGACAAGACTATCCACTACCATGAAGACTAGGGGAAGCGTATTGTTTGAGATGTGCTATCGACGTTGACTAACCACTTCTGTCGACGTTTCCGTGAATCGAGCGGTGTTTGAGGTTGTGGTGTCAGAGAGTGTTAAAGTTAGAGTTTGTCGTTTGGAGTGGGTGCTGTTTAGAGTTTCGGAGCGCATGTGAAACGGATTATTTACCGGCTTGGCATGCACGGGCCGAGACCTGAAATTTGATTTTTGCACCGCACGGCCATGATGTGTGATTGTGATATTTACCATGAGCTAATGCTGCATTTGCCGAGTGATGCGCTATGGCCCACGACCTGAAAATGATACCGACATGAAGCCGGCGCCGAGCGAGAGGTTCACGCTCCATCCACTGCGAGCACCATCGCTTGCATGCTGCTAATGTCAAGGCACCAATCATCACCAAGTACAATTGTACAAGCTACTGCACGCAATATGCTACTCCTAGCACCTCCGAACCGAGGGCGGCGCCATTGAGTCAAGGCTTTAAATGGTGGCATCCCGAGGCTTTCCGAAAGCCGAAGTTTTTCCATCCGTCCCTTCTGCTCAACGATGCCTTCAGCAAGAGCAGATGCTTGGCCATCGAACCTGTCGACGTATGCTTTAAGCCCTCATGAATCGATTGGGAAGCAGCACAGTCTTCTGTACATGGCAATAATTGTTGGCAACAATCTGAAAGTAGATCTGCACAGGGCCTCACAGTCCGAGACGTCGCCATACCAGTCAAGCCGCCCCCGGTAGTTCTACCCACAGCCCTACGAGGCTTCTCCAAGCCATGCCACGCGGTCGAGAGGATCCCCCTATGCAACATGAGTCGTGCATTCTGTAATCGGACCATATCAGTTGACACCGCCGCGGAGCCGATCGAATTCATCCTAAGGATAGCGCAGATGCCCGCACTCGCATGTTCGCGCTGCTGCGTCTTGGATTCTCAGGCCATGTTTTTCGCTATAGCCTGCCAACGGTTAGGTAATAATGGACAAAGAGCCCTGGAGTGCAGACACTCGCTGTGAAGCCGGCAACTGGTGGATGATGCTAGGAAAGGGAGCCAATGGTGGCAAAGTAAAGAGATTATGACCAGCCGACGGGTATCCATTGTTATAGGGACCAATCACCTCATTTGCACCACTCGGCTGTTCAGCCCGCTGGCCACTCCAGCTCTTGCATCAAAGTTAGGATGAGCCATTTTCTTCAATTCGACGTCGTCGACACTCGAGGCATACTCGAAACAAACTGCGCAAAGAAAAGGCAATTAAGCTCAGGAACCCCAGGGACACATTTCTTTATTTTTTCTCGCATCACCAAGTCAAACCTCACTCCCACCCCTGACACTCACTCCCTCAGCACATCCCTCCCCGTCATTCTCACCCCTCTCTTCGCCTTCTTCCCACTATACGTCGCATTCTCACCACCATTCCCCGCAAACAACCCCTCGACCTTCCCCCACACCAAATCCGCCGTCCCACTAACTGGCGCATCGTAATCTACCGTAAACACACTAACACTGACTCCACCATCCCCCACAACATCCGTCTCCCCCGGCAGTCCGCAATCCCCATTGACACACGCATTCACCCCCGCCGCCACAGGCTTCAAATTCTCCCACGTAAACAACTTGCTCGTCTCATTATACGCCGCAATATCCGTATTCGCACCGCCCGTCAACCTGCTCTTCACCACCGGCGGCAGCTCCCCAGACCCCAACTCGGGAATATTAACGTTAACTCCATACCCCAACGGCAGCACCCTCGCATCCTCCCCGGTATTCTCGATGAAAGAATTCACGACAGCGAACGAGACCTGCGCCGCCCACGTCGCCGGATTGCTGCTGTTTGTCACGTTCATGTAGCCGATTGTCGGGTTACTCGCGCTCAGCGCAATGCCCGGCACGCTCCGGCTGATGGCCGCGTACGTCGCGCCCAGTGTCCCGCTGAGCCCGTACACGAAGGGACCCAGATTCGTGCCGAAGTTTGGCCCGCCCAGGAAGAGGTCGGGCGAGCCCCAGGTGGGATAGTAGCGCGGAAGGACGTAGTCCAGCGCGACGAAGACGCAGGCTGCGGGTGTGCCGTTGTAGTACCATATCTGGCTGTCGGCAGGATCGGTGCCGACGCTGGGGGCGCCTGCGGGAACGATGTTGTATTGTGAGGGGGCGGTGAGATTCGCGTAGGTGGTGAAGTCGGAGCGGCCGCCTTGGCCAGATTGTTGGACTGCGGGGGCGACGATGAGGACTGCGTGGTGTTAGTTGCTGGTTGTATGGGTGACTGTGCGGTAGACGGTGGGTAGGCTGGAGTAAGGCAGTGCGAGAAGCGTACCATCGTGCCCGGCGCCGACTAAGAGTTTGTAGAGTTCGCGGATGTTGCCGCTGCCAAAGCCGTCGTCATTGCCCATGAGGATCTTGATCGCGTTGGAGGTTGAGCTCAGCGCGAGCGCGCTGGCTAGTAGTTGAGTTGAGAACCGCATTTTGACAACCCGTTGGTATCAATTGAACGAAGGTCGAGTCAATTGACAGCTTTCAACAGCCACGACATAGGAAAATCAACTGAGTCCAGCAGGCTGCCCTGTCCTCTTAAACAGCTCCCATGCCCACACGACCACTTTCCCCATCTGCACAGCTCCATACCTTGGCTCATCCTGCAGGTACCTTATCCCAGAAATCCTATCAGAATCTCTCGCGCACCAATCAGTTCTTCGCAACGCGTCCTTGCGACCCGGATATCGGGACTCGGGTTGGCTTGAGCATCGATAACGAAGGTCGCTGGTTGAAGGCTAGGCGCGGAAAGGAAGGTAAGGAAGACAAGTGCGAGCGAGATCAACGTCATGGTTGAACGAGGTACAAGCGCAAACGCGGAGCTCGGCGCCGACTGCGATGGGGAAAAGTAACCGAGGCTGATTCCCTGGGATGGAAATTTAACAATTCACGAGATACAACTGTCGCAATGGAAAAACTCTGAAAAATGAAGAAACACCACTGTGCTTAGGTGCGCGAGATTCAATCAAGGCTCCCAATTTTTGTGTGCATTGGTTCTGCACCTACGCCAAGGCGCCCACGATATCAGACCTGGCAGAGCAAATTAGTGTACAGAAACCGTCGATGCAGCCTTCTTGATCGCTTGCAAGACGCAAGATCATCAGAAGCTGTCCCTGTTCGATTTTCAAGCTTCGCATCGCCCGCTCATTCTTGCAAGAACACTTCCTCAAAACGAAGAAGGGAAAGATAATACACAAGGCCTCCTGCCGTTAGTCCTCAAAGGTCACTCCAACGTCTCCTAGCACATCTCAAGAACAGTCCAGAGCCTGGGTGATCACCAAGCCTCGACATCAAAGCGCTCCTCGTTGAAGTCACTCGCGACTACCGTCCTCCTCGCGAATTGGCGGCCCGCAAGCGCTTTGATAGCCTTTTGTGCCGTCTCGACGTCCTCGTACTTGATGTAGACCTTGCCGACGCCGAGGGTGGTGCGCACGCCAGCGGGGCGTGGGATCTTGATCTCAAGGATATGGCCGTACTTCTCGCACTCGCCGGCGATGTCCTCTTTGATTTCTGTACACGGTTAGCATATGCAAAACACGAAGCAGTGCTGGCCAGGCATGCCTTCGTATTCGTCATCGTTGAAGAGCTCATCTGGAGTGACGCAATTGGCGAGCAAGACCACGCGGCTGGGCTGTCGGTCGTCGGCTGCGGACGAACCAGCAAGCATGGATATGGCGCCCACGCCGCCGTCGAAGCCGACCTGCTGCTGGACACCGACGGTCGCACGGGTGACTTTGAGGTTGCCGTCGCCGAGGGGAATAGTGTTGAGGCCTTCGATGACTGCATCGACGATATCGGGATCCTCGTACTCGCAGAAAGCGATACCCTGTAACATTTAGGTTAGCTTCCGGATCAAGCAGCCGGGAAGAAGCACGTACACGGTGCTGCTCGGTACCAGTATCCTTGACCAACACGAACGCTTTCAGCTTTCCAAAAGTCTCCACAAGCTCCCGCACCTGGTCCTCCTCGACGTAGGTTGGGATATTGACGATGCTGAGCTTGTTCGGGCTGTCCTTGACCTGTGATGGATTGGCATCTCCGCTGCTGGACTCATTCACGGAAGGCGTGATGTAATCCTTGGGGCGGCGGATGGAGAGACCTTCTCGATCCGGTGCTCCTGCGCCAACGTCTCGCATGGTGATGCCGTCCATAGCCAATGCCACCGTCGCGTCCTCGGCCGTCCTGAACTCGATGGACGCAGACTGTCCGTTCCTCGCGAGATTCACGTTGAGACAAGGATCGTTGCCAGAGACGACGTTGAGGCCATTAAGCTGGAGGTTGAAGAAGCTCTTGATTTCGTCTGCACTGGTGTTCTCGGGCAGGTTGTGGAGGATGAGAAGCTTGGCCTGCTTCGCGTTGGCGGGCTCCAGAACCGAGGCATTTGCGGTGCCGGTAGCTGGGTTCACAAAGGCAGCCAACTTGGACGGGTCCATGGGGGCTGCGCGGGGAGCGCCTGGAAGTGGGAACATGCCGGAGAGCTTGGCTTGCTCAGCGGTGATGCTCTCATAGTTGGCTGGCTTGATGTCCCACTGGGTCATACGGCGCGGGCGAACTAGGATGGAAACGAAGCCAGTGAGATCGGGCGTCGGCTCGCGCTTCTTAAAGGGAGGAGTGGCCGACCTCTTCGCCCTGTCGCGCCCACCGCCGAAGCCGCCCATGGCACCGTCACGTCGTCCTCCGCCTCGACGATCATCCTCGAAGCCGCCGCGGTCCCTATCCCGTCGGTGGCCGCCTCCGCCTCGATGGTCGTCGCGCTCCTCTCGGTCTCGCGGGCGGTCGCGTCGTGAGTACGAATCGCCCCAATTGCGGTCGTCGCGGCGCTCGCGGCGGGCGTACGTGTCCTCGCGCTCGCGCTCGCGGTAGTCTCGACTCGAGGAATAGGTGTCGACTTCGTAGTCGCGGCGATTGTGGCGGGGCGAGCGCGACCGGTGTCGGCGGCCTCGGTCGCGGTCATCGCGTCCCCCATCGCGTCCTCCATCGCGTCCTCCATCGCGTCCCCCATCGCGTCCCCCATCGCGGCGGCGGTCGTCTCGTGAACCCTGTGCGGTTAGTTTGCGTCGCGGGCTGGAGGGCTCCGCCAACTCACATATCCCCTGTTCCCGCCCGAGCGACCGCTGTCTGTTGGAGTGTGTTAGTGTTTGTTTGATTGGAACTGCAAGCCAGTCAGTACGTGTACTGATGACAATTCCTTACCTCGTCCGTAGCCGTCGCCGTTCATGGTGCAGCTGCCGCGTCGATGGCGTTGCTAAGCTACTGGTGTTGGAGCGCGGCCTTGGTTGCCTCGCGGGAGGAACGATCTACCTGCGACTCAGATCAGTGCAGATGTTCAAGCGGTGCTCCCATGCACGTCCAAGCAGAGACTGTGCAGGCGCGAGCGGATGCTGATGTTGTTGGTGTTGTTGACCTGGCGGCGCAACCGTTGGAAAGGCCGCAGGAGAAAGTGAGCCGCAGTTTCTTCCGCTCCGGCGCTAGCCTCTTGGCGCTCAGCTACCCCTGTCGCGTCGACATGCAGACTCCATTCACTCCTTTCACGAGAAGCACAACACGAAAATGGCTGTGCGGGCCACGGAATGGCACAAGCTGCCTCTGTCGTTGACCGAGCTTTGCATCAACACCACACTGCGCTGCGGGCAGTCGTTCAGGTAGTTCTAGCTCTAGCTCTTGATACCCTCCCTATATACAGCTCCTGATAGTCGTCTAGGTGGCGGAAATCTGCAGAGGACGAATGGTCCTGCGCTCTGCATGGTCGCATACTCTCCTTTCGTCAGGATGCCTCACACCTCCACTACCGCGTTCTCTTCCCCTCACCCGCGCTACCAACCCCGCCACCCTCGAACCTACCTTCCGCCGCGGCCTCGACCACTTCCGACGAAGACGACACACTTGCCTTGATCCGGCACTATTTCAATCTCGACCCCAATCTCGAGGAGTTCTATTTGCAATGGGCCAAAGCAGACCCAAACTTCAAGAAGAAGGCCCCCAAATTCGCGGGAGTCCGAATCTTACGGCAGGACCCATGGGAGGCGCTGATTGGCTTCATATGCAGCTCGAATAACAACATCAGTCGCATATCGGGCATGGTGCACAATCTCTGCAAGCACTACGGGCCACTGATAGGCCATATCAACGACGAAGCATACCACGATTTCCCCACGCCGGCCGCACTCGCCGTTCCTGGCGTCGAAGCGCACCTGATGAAGCTGGGATTTGGATACAGAGCCAAATACATAGCCAAGACCGCGAAGATGGTGGCAGAAGACAAGGGTTTATCATGGCTAGAGGATCTTTGCAACCCTGAGCTACCGCCATTCGGACACGAGACGAAACCAGCTGGTGAGCTCGTCGAGGGCGGCCGGGAGGGATACCGCAAAGCTCACGAGGAGCTGCTCGCCCTTCATGGTGTAGGACCCAAGGTTGCAGATTGCGTCTGTCTTTTCGGCCTGGGCTGGAGCGAGTCGGTGCCCGTCGATACACATGTATGGCAGATTGCGCAGCGAGATTACAAGTTTGGACGAGGAAAGCATAGCAGTCTCACAGCGGCGACGTATGTTGCGGTTGGGAATCACTTCCGCAAGCTATGGGGCAAAGAGGCCGGCTGGGCGCACTCGGTGCTCTTCACTGCGGATCTGAAGGCCTTCTCCGAGAAGTTGATAGCAAAAGTGGAGGTCAAAGAGGAAGCAATCGTCGTGAAGCAAGAGCCGGATGGATCAGAAGCCGTCAAGATCGTGGAAAAGAAAGAGACTATCAAGAAGAAGCGAGTCAAGGAGGTCGATGAGCCCGAGCATGTGGTAATCGAGAAGGAGAGCTCGACGAGGAGAAGTAAACGACAAAGGATGAGATAAAATCATCCAACTCCAGATCGCCTACAAGAAGCGCCCATGTCAACAATGTTAGCCCTGCCGCTCCGTCTACAAATTCGCCGTAACACCCTTTTTGATACCCTCCAACTTCACACAAAGCTCCTCCCACACCCTCTCCTGCGCCGCGTACCCCTCCGTGCTCAGCACGTAATTGCTCGGTGGCATGATCCGACAATCACTCATATACTGCCCATGCGTCTCCGCCCCCTGGGTGGCAGCGTGGACAAGCGTCCAACTGCCTGCTTCGATGGAGCGGGCGAGGCGGAACATGACGAAGCGCACATACCAGGGCATGTCGCGGGATAGCTCGCTGTTGGAAAAGTCAGCAACCCATTATTTTTTTTGTCGGGGAAGCGGATGACAGAAGCGGGCAAGGGAGAAGGCAACTCACGTCCTGCATAACCCAGGATTGACAGCATTCACCGTCACCGGAATCTGATGGCTCGCCTTCCGATCCGCCATCGCCCTCGTCCCAAACACATCGAGCAGCTTGCTCAACTGGTACCGATTCCCACCATCCCACTTCTCGCCCTCCTTCGGCTCCGTGCTCAGCGTCTTGAACAGCTCGCCCTTTGGCGCCGACTTCGCCTCAGGGAACTTGGCCCAGTCGTGGACCTCTGACGCGACGATGCACAGATTCGGGCGCACATTGTATTGCTGCGCCGTCGCCTTGAGCTTCGGCAGCAGCGACAGCGCAAGCAAGAATGTGCTCACGACGTTGACGGTGATGTCCAGCTCATCTTCCTCTGCCTTTTCAAACACGCCTCGTGCAATCCCCGCATTCAGCACCGCTGCATCCAATCTCGCCAACTCTTTCTCCGCGCGCTCCGCGAACGCGATGGTTGACGCATAGCTCGCGAGATCCAGTGCCCAGACTTCGACTATGCCTTTCTTGCCCGTCGTCTTCTCGATGTCGTCTTTTGCCGCTTCGCCTTTGGATATGTCCCGGCTGGCGAGGATGACGCGGGAGGCGCCGAGTTGAACGAAGTGGCGGACTGCTTCTTTGCCGAGGCCGACGTTGGCACCGGTTATGATGATGGTTTTGCCTGCTTGCGAGGTGGTGGGCTTGGGGAGGGAGACGAGGAGTTGGGAGTGGAGGAATTGGGGGAGGGTCGGCATCGTGGTGTTGGGATTGTTGCTGAGGTCTCGAGGATGCGCTGAGGGGCAGAGATGGGTGACGGAATATAGCTGGGGGCGTACCCTATGGTAATAATGTAGACTTGTTGTATACTTTCCCTCCGACCTGTCCACCGAGCTTTATATACCCATCACCGCACAGCACTCCGCGGCTCCCTTCACGCAATTTCCTAAGAATATCGTCCATGGACATAACCGCATTTAACTCGTAACCTAACTCCTACTACCAGGTTCCTCCGCTCATGTCCAGCCTGTGTTCCAGGAGAACTCGTCCTTCACGCAGTATGCGCCTCGTAGATGCCAAGATTCGGAGCATCTTTGAGCCTCGAGAGGACCCTTGTCGCAATTCGTTCATTACGTCAAGTATCAAGCGAAGAAAGTTTGGGTCTGATTGGGTGAGGATCAGATAATCAAGAAACAATATAGCGGATGGGGAATGGTGCTCGGGAGAAATTTGATGATTAGGGCGGACAGGGGTGTAGCACGAGGCTAGGAGGCGCGTCGGAGTTAAGCTCCTTATCCGCTTCGTTATTAAGAGCTACCTCAGGTGCTGTACGACCGAGATCTGAACACGCAGTTACAAGAGCTAGTTACATGGGTTGAAATCCAGCTACTTCATCTTGAACCAAGTCTTATTCCGCATGCCGATGCCGCCCTTGTCTTTGCTTTCCCATCTCCGGGATAGTACCACAACATCAACATCCCCAAACCAACTCCATCGCGGGGAGGAAAGCCCAAAATGAATATAGCAAGTGTTCACTTGCTTCAGAGTACGACAGAACAAGGCTTGGGCGGTCAGCGAATCTTGGCGTGTGTGGAGTCATGATTGAGCTTCGGCGCATTTTCGACCCGTCACACCCGACGCGCATACAGACCGCAGTACGCCAACACTACAAAGATGGGCATCGAGGATACGACCAAACCATGGGACGTAGGACGTAATTGCGCCCGCCGCTCCTTTCAATACCACCATCGAGCACATATCATTTCCACGACTCCAAGCTCTTCTACAAATCTACCGTAGCCCAACGGGTACAGGCGTGAGTTTGAAAACGATCCCAAGACAAGCACGGTTGATTTAAGGCATGAAACAAGACCAAGACAATATACAGGCCGATCTTTGTGTTACAAACATTTTGGACAATCACATAAGATCAACGAACCCTTTAAAAGCGACTCCACTCCACTCTCCACACATTCAAATACCTCTTCGTCCAGAAAACACCACGATCTTATTTCCTCAGTAAAGATCTCATCGCAGTGCTTAAGAAGCAAACCACCAAAGAAATATCTTCGTCAACCTTCAATACTCACAACATGCAGCCTCAGGCTTCCCACGCCGACACTTCCACGCCACCAATGCCCGCCATCACGACACCAGAATTCCTAGTCCTTCCTCTAGAATGTCGCGAACAAGAGTACTCGCGCATACTGGCCGATGGTGTCCTCGAATCCGGTCCCTATAAGCAGAATGCACTCCAGCCGCCCGCCTCCGACGCATCACCGGGTCTATTGCCCTGGTTTGTCGACTATCTTCCGCCTATTTGTTCCACTAGCCCCCAAATCCTGGAAGAGTCGTTGCGCGTCTATCTGCGTGAGCACGGTCCTGTGTTTGACTCTGCCTCACCAGGCATCATGAAGAAGTTTGCGCAAACACTTCGAGATCTCTCCAACGGCGACCGCCACGCAATCGCTAGAATCCAGTTTAAGAAGCCGCTCCCAACCCGATCGGCTCAAAAGGCTGCCGGTGCTATCATCGCGCAGTGCCCAGCCCTGAAACTTATCATCATGAACCTCGACACTCTTGAGGCTAACCTGCTCGGGGCCGTCAGCTTCAGTGAGGTTGATAATGCTAAGTTTGGCTTCCAGCGTATGTTCGAAGCTTTGTAGCACTCGTCGGGAGTGACTGTCATGTTGATGTGCTGTTATCTCGTACGCTATTGGCAGGTTACGATGCACGTGGACAAAGCCCGCGCCAGCGCTTATCGTGATCGTGTGCTTGCTTTGGCGAAGGAATGTGCGACGAAGGCGGGGAAAGAGGTCGCATTCTATTGCAGGCCACTTTACCTGAAGTACTACGGCGACGCTATCGTCATTGATTGCGATGGTTAAGGGATAGCGTCAATTGTGTACCTTGGCATACAATAGTTGTGAGTGACTACGTGGTCTAGAAGATTTGTTCTTCCGACAGCTGATCGGACTGCGATGGAGGTCTTCAAGTTGCGTGCCTCAGCTGGAATCTCATGTATCGTAAATAACTGTATCGTGCCACGACAATCTTCTATTTATTTATCGTAAGTGAATGTCAGGCAGAGCTTTAACATAGTACCGAGTTCATCGAGTTCATCAAGTCGCGACCATCACTTAACCGCAGTAAGTGAGCTGCTGAACTTACTAATCGGTTATGAATTCAAGCCACAAATGACGCATGCGCCTTGGCACGCCTGCATCTCATGATGCTCCGCCACCCTGACTGCTGCCTGCATGATCCCTCGTCTGATCAATTGTCAACTCGCAAAGTATGCCGTAATTATTGAGATACAGTATATATTTCATTGCTTAACTCCATTCAAGGTCGCGACTCCCTCCTACAGCCGCGATCCATCAACGCTCACGAAGACGTACGCCTCGGAACCCTGTGGAGCATCAATTATGGATATCAGCCCTGATGCAAGCGATTTTGTCTACCACTCTCTGCCGATCTTCCCCCCAACCATTCGACTGCTCGATATTCTGCCAGACACTTGGAATGGTATGATTCAATGTGCGACTCGAACTGCTCCGATAGCAGGCACCCGCTACATCGCTCTCTCCTACACATGGGTCCAGAGGTGGATTTCAAAGCAATACTCCTGGATGGCGGGCGATTTTCCGTACGTCGGAACCTATGGGATTTCCTCCGGATTGCACGGCAAAACCGAGGATTAGTCGACCATCCAATATGGATTGATGCGATCTGTATCAACCAAGACGACATCCTAGAGAAGAACTTCCAAGTGCCCCGAATGGCATCGATATACCAGACTGCAATCCGAACGATTAGTTGGCTTGGCGGATTACTTGATCCGGATGGACCTTCATCCTTTGCTCGATATCCGGACGTCGAAGTCCCGATAACGTTGCACGATTTCGAGCCGGAGCTGGCACGATGCTCCGATCTTCTCAATCCATCAAGCTTCGGTTGGATCTATAGCTATGGACCTTCTTACATGGACGTTGGATCCGTCCTCGCAATACTGGAGAAAATATGCCAGCACCCTTATTGGACTCGCATCTGGATCATGCAGGAGCTTATATTGAGCCGCGACAGACTCCTTGTTGTGGATCGCTTGACCATGCACTGGGAACCACTCGCTAGGTTACTGTATGATGGAATTCAACAATACCATGGGACCCTGCGGCCGGAGCTACATGTACAGGCAGAGTGGCGTCGAGCCCTCATACAAAAGCTTCGAGACTCATTCTTTGCCCGTCACGGATTCTCCACTGTATCCGGTCAAGAGTATCATCATGGCCCAGGCAGAGTATCCAGAGTGTTGTTGCGCATGGCTGGTCCAAGCCGGATAACCTGGTCTGAAATTGCACGACTTAAAGAAAAGTACCAAGGAAGTACGCTATTACAACTTGCCGGCTCTATTATCCCAGTTTTAAAAGGCTCTGCATATGAAGATAATGTGTCAAAATCAGCGAGGAAGAAAGGGAGCAAAGCGCCTTGTCCGACTACCCTTGTCAGTCTGCACATTTTCAGTGAGGCTTTTTGTACTGTGCCCCAGGACAAGATATATGGAATCTGCTCCCTGCTGAAAGAGCTCCAAGATTTTAGGGTTGATTACTCCGAGGACATCTATGGCTTATACTTTCGAACCTGCCAAGCCTTGTGTCCGGCGATGGAGACAAACGGCACACATCTGAGCGCCGCTGTTTACCTCCTAAAGAACCTTGGGCTCAGTTTGGTTGACCTTGTATGGGGTGGGAAAGGACAAATTGTTTCAAGAGCCGATGTTACTCGTTACTCCAACTCGGGCTCCAGGCAGAAAGGTTCGCATTTGGGTGTCTTAGGAATCTGCGCCCGCTGTAAGAAGAGCTTTGATCTTCTAGACTCAGATTCAACCTCCAAAACTCCAAGATATATCAAAGGAACTTGCTGTATAATGCTCTGCTACGCCAACCACGACATATCTTGGTTGGGAGGCTACAAAGACACTGGGAGCGTTGGACATCCAAACTTATCCGAATCTGAACCAGGAACATTACCAAGGGACAGACTCGACCATCTCTTCTTTTACCAGCAAGATCCGGAACGGCCTTGCGTGGTCGCTGATATTTGGGCTGGCAATGAAAGATCTTGGACACTCTGGAACGATGGCGACAAGCCATTGCATCGCGATCTGGATGTAAGCGATATCTTGGGAATCATTCGGCTACAGAAGGCACTGGAATACGGACGGTCGGTCTACTGGGAACATCTGATGCAGGCGCTACTCGTATATCCGAAAGTGCACAAGCAAGTCCCCAGTCTGACTGTCGAGATGGTTGACGCGCTGCGGCTCGAGGACGCATCGAGGAAGGCATTCTGCCGTGACCTAAAACATTTGAGGCTACTCCCTTGAGCGACGCATGAATTCGTTTTCGACTATTTATCTCGTGAAGGCTGACTACCCCAAGGTTCGTCTACACTTTCTGTTCTTCTAGAACACACTCGTCGACGTAACATCTTATGGACTGCTTCCTACGACACTGTCCTTCAAGGTCGATCCAGCCGAGGGGCCGTCGAAGTCGTTACGCCTTCTTTTCCACGTCCTCAATCTCCTCAGTTTCGACACCGACTTCGCCTTTCTCGCCACGCGCTTGGGCGGCCATCATCTCCACACCAGTACACTTATAACCCTTGAACTTCCTGGCCGGCAACTTGGCCTCAAACATCTCATGGATTTCCTCTAGCGTGCGGTCGCGAGTCTCGGGAAGCAGGAACCAGGTGAATACAACCATTATGAAGTTGGACACGAACCAGATGTATCCATACCGGGCGTTCCAGTTGAGAGCGGCCGGGTTGATGAAAAAAGGAGCCGTAAATGTACCCAGCCAAGTGAGAAGGAAGTTGAGCGCGGACGCGATCCCGAACACAAAAGCGCGCTGCCTGTTATCTGGGTATTCGCCCCCAATCAACCACGCGTAAGGGCCTGCCCAAGTTAGCTACATCTCCGAGAAATGGCTGTCTGATCGACTCACCCATCGTGGTATACGCAAATTTGAACAGCGCCACACTTGCAACTACTGCGCTGGAGGCAGCCTGGCTATTTGGCTTGATGGTCCAGGCGACAGCGGGCATGAGTTGGAACAGACCGCAAGCGCCCATGCCAAATATCATAATATGACGACGGTCGATCTTGCGCACGTAGAAGAAGGAGAACAGCACGCCGATGATGCCGCAGCAGGTGGTGAGAATAGAATATGCGAAAGGATCGGAAACTTCCGCTTGCTGTAAATAATAAGTAGTATAATACACAATCCATGATGAACCTGCGCGAAGATTAGCAACACGGCGCCTAGTCGTTCAAGAAAAATTTACCAGTTCCGGAGTGGAAACAAATGACCGCGATGGAGAGCAGAGTACGGCGACAGTTGGTGCTACGCCAGATATCCATGAAGACTGCCTTGCTTCCTTCCATCTGCTTTCTCGTTCCCTCTCGAATCTCCGCAAACTCGGCCTGTAACTCAGACTCGTCGATATTCGAATTCCTCAATCGCCTCAGCGATGCTTCAGCCTCCCGCTCACGTTTCTGAACCATCAGCCAACGTGGTGTTTCCGGGATGAAGAACAAGCACACGGCCTGTATCAGGGGCGCGATGAACATGGTAGCTAGTGGGATCTGGTACGCTCGTCGATTGGGTATGGCATGGGTGCCATAGTCCACCGTCGCACCGACAATGGAACCGACTGAGAGCTGCGTCTGATACACTGCGAAGGCGATACCGCGGAGATGGGCCTGAGAAGTCAGTGCAAGCTTTTATACAGGATACGCGTTGGGACTTGCTGGAGCAACTTCGTGCACGTACACCTGTGAGAAGGTCAAGAACCAACCCACAGCGACACCTAAAAATCATCAGTCCTTGGGAATCCTTCAATCACATTGAAAGTTCTTGCACACCTAACAGGAAGCGCGCGAAATACAGCAAACCCACATGGGTCGTCCCAATCATGATACCTGTCGCAATGAAGTTGATGATCGCTGCGCACCACAGCCCGATCCGCCTGCCGAATCTCTGGCTGAAGGGTCCAACTGCCAAGCTGCTGAAGAAGGTGCCAATAACCATCAAGCTACTGATAAGTTGCTGTACGGTAGGATCTATATTCCACTTAGCTGGCGAGCTGGGAGACCGGTAGCCGTAAACCTGGAGAAAGCCTGGCATAGAGAGGAAACCGCCGATGAGCGCGTAGTCAAGGCCATACTGGAACGTGGCGATTGTTGCAATGAAGCAAATGAGGAGACATTTTAGATGCGATCGAAGATCGAGTTTGAGAGGATTGGCTGATATAGCAGCGCCGCCGGCCATGGTTGCGGTTGCGAGAAGAAAGAGCTGGGAACAAGGTAGAGCAGAGGCTGCGACTCGATCGACCTGGATTGCCCATCAACACCCGGAACACGAGGATTAATGTATGTTGCTTCCCTGACACTATGGATCAGCTGCATGCCAAGTGCTAAGAAATGCCATGGCCAACGAACCCCAAAGAAAGCTGTCGTTGCATCCGGGAGTTGGAGTTGCTCTCAGCCCCACTGACTCTTGGACAATTACTTCGAGCCATTCCTGGTTGGTCTTGTTAGTGTACTTCGGCATCTTCGTTTCGAATGATAGAAAGTCTGGGGAGTGTCGGTTCTCCTCCATACCAAGAGCTATAGTTCCAGCTTGGCAGCTTCGCTCGCTTCTTATCTGTCCAGTCGAACCTGGAAATAAGACGATGTCATTGCGCACGCTCCCACACGTTCCCGCTTGCGGCCTAGACGATCCCCGCACCCCACACAGTCACCCCGGCATGTGCGGAGTCTTGCGGACTTAACCGAAAACATGCTGCTTCATCCCATTAACGAGATCTAAATTCGTACAGGATTGGTGGGGCAGGGTGTTGTTAATCTAATTGCCGAGGATGGGCACGGTTGGGGAATGCACTTCCAAGCTAAGGCCAAGGCCACTATAGACTCAGTAGCGGTGCTGACGGATGTGAAACGGATTTCAAAGACCAAAAGACTTGGAATACCTTGTCTTTCGGTCAGGGCCCGGAAAGCAACTTTGGCAAATCGCCTAATTCATCTGCCGTTCAATACGACTCTTCATTCAAGCATGTGGTCCATCTTTTTGGCTGCATTATCCTCTGGCCTGAGTGAAAGATTCTGTACTTGTCTTCGACCGGGGCAAAACGTATAGCACGCTAATGAACCGCACTCAGGGAACTGTGCGCGACGAAATCACAGGCGCTCAATAAACTATACCTTCCGGGGTCTTCAGGAGCACCTTCGGCGGAACCTAGTCTTCTAAGCGATATAAAAATGCCATCCTCTTGAGAACACCATAAAGCAAAGCAGTCTGGTGGGCCCATAAACCAGGCCTCTTTGTAATGCACGTGCAGGCCGTGCCTTCCTAGCATACGCCTTTACTGGGTCCAAATGGCCTTGCGAGTGCAGGTTTTCGATGTCAATATCGAAGTACAACTTTAACAAAGCCACTGCTAATTTTTTTTTGGTCAATTACGTGATGGCGATACAGTCCTATTGGAAAAATTTGCGCCCCGTCCTTTACCCTTGGGTCCGAAGTGTGTCTTTGTGGCTTTTGTCATGATTAGAGGAGGTGTTATTGGCTATGCGACTTTATGGTAGAGCTTTTTCCACTAAATAATTTGGGCCCATACTACACTCCGCACCGGCTGCACTCAATATCCGCTCAGAGAAGTCTTTTCTTGAGGCTGAAATCGCTTTCCGAGCCCCTATAAGAGCGAGTCTTCCCGAAGATTTCTTCTTCTACGCCGCCTACTTACAACGGACGTCGCGTCGTGATATAAAGCCCTATTCCTTCGGATTAAAGCGAGAATTTCTCGAGTTTATTCCATCAGCATTCGAATAATTCTTTCTAAACTTGACAGTAACCACAAAAGCGACAGCATCATGTCGCAAAAGCCAAAATTTACGTTCCTGTCCCTACCGCTGGAAGTATGCGAGATCATCTACGCCCACCCTCTCGCCGATGTTCCCAAGATTCATACTTTTGGAAAGCGCAACTATAATCCCACTCCAAGTCCCTAGCGCTAAAGTCATTCTATAGGTGATTTTTTTTTGTTTGCTATCATCGATTGGAATAGTTTGCGGCATAAGCGTTCTGGAATTCGCTTTGCCCTGCTAGTCATGGTGGCATACCTCCTTCTCCCTCCTGGATAGTGCACTGGATCCCCACTCTTCACACGACATGCTTTTTCCAAAGGCTTCAGACGACGTCTGTTGGGAATCCTCCGTCAGAGGATGAACCGGAGTCTGCTTTCAAACCGACGGCCTCCCTAAACTAGCCCACATGTCCACCCAGATCACTACCAAGCTCCTTCTCGTCTACTTGCGCACCACCTGCTCTACCTTTATCTGACAAGGGGGGTGGCCTAAATCGTTCGACGCGGATCATAGGCCCTACAGAGATCTGACGTGGCCATTGAGCGATCCGCCGTCGGAAAATTTGGATATTTGGTTCTACAGAGACCTGTCGAGTTTCTGCAAGTTACTCGATATTTGAAGGAGGACAAGGATATCGCACAATTTGCAGCTTGGCATTCCAAAATTTCCCCCACTATGCTTTTCGACTGCGCCAAGGCCCCAAAGAGGATATATGGGAGCCACTATTCCTGATGAACAAATGTACTGCACTGCGTCAACTGACATCCGATGTGCTGGCTTTGAATCTAATGGATTAACGCTTTCTGATGGGATACTATAGTCTCCTAGCGCCTGCGAGTGACGTCGAAATCGGCTCAAAATGGTGTTTTGGGTACCAGTTTTCAAGGGCCTTTGAGATCGAAAGCCCAAGAAGGCTTAACGTTGTAGTAGTCGTGGAAGGATTCACGTAGTGTATTCCTGACGCTCATGATGCTAAGATCGACGAGATAAATCAGTTTTGGAAGGTGTACAAATATTTCTTCAAGCAGATGCCAGCTAAAAGTGGAGGTCAAAACAACGCAAAAGGACCGAATGAAACACTGCCAGGAGTGGAAGGCTCGTTGACCTCCATTAAGTTCAGATGGACGCTGCATAAATCTCCAAAGAGTATGAAATGGAAGCCAACACGAAATTTTCAATTTGCTCGAATGAATGATGTCGAAAATCTACAAACATTGTTGACCGGTTCCTAGTGTGTTCGTTGATGCTTCTCGAACGCAGCTTGAAATCTAGCCACAAAGAAGTTCCCATAGATTTCCACCGCAACTGTTCCTTGATTTTATCGGAGTGCCTTCGCGAAATCTTCAGCGCACTAATTCCTTTCTCACTCACAGCAAACATGACCTGAATAAAAGGCTCAACCTCTGACCACAACATTTACGAAACCACCTCACAGACATTGTGGGTTCTTTCCACATTTAGTTGGAATGCATTTTCCTCGAAGTCCGCGAACGCATATACAAGTACAATACCCTTCTCGCAAGTTCTGGACTCCATCCAACGTCTACCATTTACTCCAGCACGGATCGCCCCTCGTTGATCGAGTAATCAAGATACCCACCAATAGCGTGACTCCAGTCCTTGCCACTGAAATTACCGTGCGGAGCTTGAGCTCTGCTACATCAGACGTACAGACTTCATTATAGTAATGATCGGCAGTCAGTCGCCTCTGCGCGCTTTCTACCACTCTCTAGAATCTTTGGGAGCTGAGAATGGCTACAAGAGTGTCCGGGGACTGCGGCTGCACTACCTGTCTGTCTGGGGACACAGGCTGATAGGTTATGCCGAGCCCCACCGAGACTTGCTCGAGGGTGGCTATTGGAATTTGTCAAGTGGATGTCCTAGTCTCATTGGACTGTGTCTAGAGGTCTTGGCTTCAAGTGTATACAAGTGTGAAAAGAACAAAAATATCAATTAGACTGCGATTTTGGCTTTGGGACAACCAAAGGACTAGGACGAAGATCCAGGGATGCTTGTTGAAGGGCTTCTTGAGTTTCGGAACTGAAAGGAACTGACAGTGGTGATTACTTGGAATTCGGTGCCTGCGAGCCTGGTAAGGTGGCGGTATCCCAATTTTTCCGCTGGCCCGCTTGGGAGGTGGTTGAAGGAGAAGGCGATTGCCGCTGGCGGGAAGGTGAAGGGGAAGGTGAAGACTGGCAGCAATCCCAACCTGCGAGTTTTAGCAAAGCTTCTTCCGAGTATTGCTTTCACGTCGAAGGAAATACACATTGAGACCGTTTTCACATTCCTCCGGACTACGAAGTTCATTCTCCACCGACCACTAGGCAGCCCGAAGTCTGCCGTGCCTGGTTTCTGTGATTTTCTGGACCAGTACGGCGACAAGGCATACCGCCAAATCCGTTGGCTCCGTACAGACTTGTGGACACCCGAGTTGGGCTATCAGCAGAAGGGGAAGGACATGTGGGCAGCGGATCTGGGGTTATACGGAGAAGGATAAAGGCGAGCAGGCAATACTTCATCTTACTACCAAGTGTCCCGGCCTCCGTGGGCTCGTAATCGAAGGAAAGTTTTTCGACACAGGGCCACACCCACTCAGTTACAAAGCAGTGTCGGATATGCTGTGGCAGCTGGCGCGGCTCGCGGAATGCTCGAAGCTCAAGTTTCTCGATGTGGTTGTAACGGATGTGGAGCGTTGCGAGGATGTCTATGAAGGGGACCTGGAAGAGACACTGCGTTGTTGGCAGATTAAGGATCCTTTCCGAAAAAAAAAAGGAAAACAATAGATATCAGAATGTGATTTGCCTCCGCGGCGTCCCGAGGCGGCGGTGAACTGGCCGGCGTACTTCTGAGCCTGCAATGCGTAGTTTTGGGGCACCGACGCGGAAGGTGCAGCGATCGGACGCACCCGGCCAACGAGAGTGGGGGTACGGCATGACGATTTCCAATGGGGCTTTGGCTAGACTATCATGTCCACTTGCGGCTCAAGCTTTGTGTAGTGAGGAAGCAGTGCGGCTGGTCAAGCGACGATTGATGAAGGCTGCGGATCCGCTGCCCCGTGGGCTTCGGTCATGTGTTGAAGCTGTGGCCAATCAGCGTGCGGCAGATACATGGCATTGAAAGGCATCCGCACCAACGCTGCACCAACGTGGCACGGCCATGCGGGTACAAACGGCTGACGTCCGCGGGCGGTCGAAACGAAAAGTGCTTCAGTGGCGTTTTGCTCCAAGATCCAGCGTGGAGAGCTCGAGCTTGAGAGGAGCTTGAGAGGAGCAGCAACAGGACTCCTCTTCCCGACGCCAGGGCAGCCAATGGGAGCCGCGTATTTCATAAGCACGCGCGTCTGGAGCGAACCGGGGTGCGGGAAACATGGCCAAAACGCGTCCATGAATGCGGGGCACCTGCAGAATCGCTCGCCGCGGCGTGGCGTGAGTGAATGCACCAGTGACGGCCACGACGGGCGCAGCGATGGACGGGGGTCCAGATGCCGATGGCGTTGCGGGGCTTACCAATACCGCCCACCCACGGCGGGGTACTTAGCTATCCACCACCCCTCCCTACCCTATTTCTCCTGCCAATTCTCCTCCACGGCAGCCCCAACCACCGTTCTACGACCCTCATTTCGACAATTGACCCCCTCCGACGCAACCATGGCGACCGAGTGCCCAGTCAAGAAGTCCAACGTTGGCGGCGGCGGCACCAGGAACCGCGACTGGTGGCCCAACGACCTCAAGCTCAACATCCTGCGTCAGCACACAGGCGTCACGAACCCCATGTCCAAGGACTTCGACTACGCGCAGGCCTTCAAGAGCCTGGACTACGAGGCATTGAAGAAGGATCTCAATGATCTCATGACCGACTCGCAGGAGTGGTGGCCCGCCGACTTCGGTCACTACGGCGGTCTCTTCATCCGCATGGCGTGGCACAGCGCTGGTACCTACCGCGTCACCGACGGTCGTGGTGGCGGCGGTGACGGCCAGCAGCGATTCGCCCCGCTCAACAGCTGGCCCGACAACGTTTCGCTCGACAAGGCACGCCGCCTGCTGTGGCCCATCAAGCAGAAGTACGGCAGCAAGATCTCCTGGGCAGACCTGATGCTCCTCACCGGCAACGTGGCTCTCGAGTCCATGGGCTGCCCGACTTTCGGCTTTGCTGGTGGACGCGCTGACACATACGAGGCCGACGAGTCGGTCTACTGGGGAGGCGAGACCACATGGCTGGGCAACGATGTCCGCTATTCCACCGGCAAGGAGGGCCCCGCGGGCTCTGGAGCCGGTGTGCTAGATGGCGACGAGCACAAGAAGGACCACCCAGATATCCACTCCCGCGATCTTGAAGAGCCGCTGGCGGCCTCCCACATGGGTCTCATCTACGTCAACCCCGAGGGTCCTGACGGTATCCCAGACCCCATTGCCGCAGCACGCGATATCCGAACGACCTTCGGCCGCATGGCCATGGACGACGAAGAGACCGCGGCTCTCATCATCGGTGGCCACTCCTTCGGCAAGACCCACGGCGCTGCACCCGCCGAGAATGTCGCCGAGGAACCAGAAGCTGCGCCGCTCGAGCAGCAGGGCTTTGGCTGGAAAAACAAACACGGCTCCGGCAAGGGCCCAGATACCATCACATCCGGTCTTGAGGTCATCTGGACCGGCACACCCACCAAGTGGAGCAACAAGTTCCTAGAGTACCTCTACAAGTACGAGTGGGAGCTCACCAAGTCCCCGGCTGGCGCGAACCAGTGGGTAGCCAAGACGGATGACGAGATCATCCCCGATGCGTACGACCCAAACAAGAAGCACAAGCCGCGCATGCTGACCACTGATCTGGCCATGCGCATGGACCCGGGCTACGAGAAGATCACCCGCCGCTGGTTGGACCACCCCGAGGAGCTCCAAGACACTTTTGTGCGCGCGTGGTTCAAGCTTCTTCACCGTGACATGGGTCCTCGGGCTCGATGGCTCGGCCCTGAGATCCCCAAGGAGATTCTCCTGTGGGAGGACCCAGTGCCACCACAGGAGGGCCCTCTCATCAACGACTCAGACATTGCCCAGCTGAAGAAGGATATCCTCGCCACCAACGTCGAGCCGACCAGCTTCATCCGCGCCGCCTGGGCCTCCGCATCCACCTTCCGAGGCGGCGACAAGCGCGGCGGAGCGAACGGCGCCCGCATCCGCCTCGAGCCCCAGATTAACTGGAAAGTCAACAATGCGGCCGAGCTCAAGCCTGTCCTCACCGCGCTCGAAGGCGTGCAGAAGAAGTCCAGCAAGAAGGTCTCCCTTGCCGACCTCATCGTCCTCGCCGGTGTCGCGGCCCTTGAGAAAGCCTCCGGACTTTCCGTACCCTTCACCCCCGGCCGCACCGATGCCTCGCAGGAGCAGACCGACGCCAAGTCCTTCGAGCACCTGGAGCCCGTCCTCGACTCCTTCCGCAACTACGGCGTCGGCACCTCGCGCGTGCGCACCGAGATGTTCCTCGTGGACAAGGCGCACATGCTGACCCTCTCCGCACCGCAAATGACCGCCCTCGTCGGCGGCATGCGCGCCCTCAACGCCAACTGGGACGGCTCCTCCCACGGCATCTTTACCAAGACTCCAGGCAAGCTTACCAACGACTTCTTCGTCAATCTGCTCGACATGAGCACCGAGTGGGCGCCGACCGACGCGAACCAGGAGTACTTCGAGGGCAAGGACCGCAAGACGGGCGAGAAGAAGTGGACCGCCACACGCCACGATCTGGTGTTTGGTAGCCATCCGGAGCTGCGCGCCGTGTGTGAGGTGTATGCGGCGAGCGATGCGCAGGAAAAATTCAAGCAGGACTTTGTGGCGGCGTGGGATAAGGTGATGAATCTGGATCGGTTCGATGTTCGGAGTACCGCGGGCGTGGAGAAGGCTAGGCTTTAGGTGAGCGCTAGGCTTTGATCCGTAGTTCGGCGGCTCTGGGCAGAAAAAGGATCCGGGGATGGGGATGGCAATAGCCAATCATTGGGACATTTAGCATGACGAAGATATGAAAAGCCACTAGCATGAGAGGGTAAAATTGAATCGTGTCTATAATCCAACCTTCAACATATCATCACGAGGAATTCCTTCGTGGGCAACCTTTTTGGCCGGACCGCATAATTGGCACTGGCACAGAGAATGGCATAGGAAACGGTACCCTGTGGTTCGCGCTTGACGAAGTACATGTTTCCGAGATGCAGAAGGCGCTAACATTCGCTAACTATCTATAACCTGGTTCGCAAGAGGAGTTGAGGTGCGTAGTCACCGGTCAGATACAGCTAGCCTCCTACCAGGCTTATAGTCATGCAGTCCCACAAGTCACAGTCTTAAGACCAATCGAATTGAAAGGGCAAAAGGAGAAACCCCATGATATCGTGTGCGCCGGCCGTTAGGATCCGCCCACCCTTCAGTAATCGTACGCATGTGGAGTGCATGGCCGTGGCAAGTCACCGTACGACGCGTCATGAACGTGTTTGCGAGAGCCGAGGCGCTAGGCTAGATCGGTGCAAGTGGCTTGGTAAACGCGCATCGGCCCTCTCCCAGATATCTTTCTTCTTTGCTTTGATGATCCCTCCCACCTCACACAAAATACCCAATCACAATGGATGAAGTCGGTAGGAAAGTCGGTTCTACACCAGCTGCGTTGAGCCTGTAAGCAGCCTCGAAATTCGCGTTGATCCCCTCGCTCACTCGCATAGCACGGATGTCAATGCCATCAATTCGCCTCTCCTGCGACTTCCAGCCGAGTTGCGCGTCCGTATTTACGAATTCGCTTTTCGGGGCAACTTGCTGACCGTTCCTCGCTGGCCGGTAGATACATTCAAGAGATTCTCAGTCCCGCGACACCTCTCACGGACCTTTCATAGATATTTGGGACAGGGTTCCCGGCCGTTTCGGGGATCCTCAAAGCCGCTATTTTCCTTATCCCTCGTTTGTCGTCAGCTACACCATGAGACGGCTCTTCTTCCATATCAGCTTAGCATCTTTCGGTTCGGAGAGATTGACCACGTTGATGGCTTCAATGACCTGATCTCAGCGACCCAATTGGCAGCAATCTCCACAATATCTCTCTGGTCCTCGATGTTTGATCGTCAGCACAAACCAGGGGAGGAGTGGGAATGTCCCAAGCGCGCTTTTCGCCGCGACTTTCCAACTTGAAGCGAGTATACATCACGGATTCATCCCGAGGGTCGGAACATGACGATTCCCAGGCAGACAGGGACATCATGCAGTTAGTCAAAGCAGTTTCTCCCGGGGCATCCATCCGGAGGATCATGGGCTGGAGGTTTTCGTGTTGCGATCATTCTGGGACACCGAACCGCTTTGTCACGCCAAGCTTGGATACTCGCAAGTCACGGGATGCGAAGGAGCGCATTGAGAGATGAGAGGTCCGAGTTTGGCATCTGCACCTGTTAGAAGGGCTCGAATCACGGGGTCTTAAACGTTCCAGGGACTCTCGCATCTGGATAGTCCTGGCCCCAGCATTCTTTTGTCCAGCTTCCGATATTCCGCTAGGCACGGCAAGCGGCCTTCCTGGCTTGTCAAGTAGACATTTTCTACAACTCTGTACCGAATATTCAACATTGAGAAAAAAAATTTGTACGGAGGAAGTGGCATGAATACGTTCAAAAGTGGCCCATATTCAGACCGCGAGGTTTGAGGCTCTTGCCCCGCATTTTCCGCCCCTCTAAAGTGGGTCTGTGCACCGTATTCAGTGCCCACGATTGCTGCCTAAAACCCTCCTGGAAAACTCAAAACGCATATAAAGGTCCCATAAACAGACGCTATATATTAATACTATTCTCCATCTTCAGTGCTCGTGTCCACCATGGCGCCCTTCCGCCTCCTAGACCTACCCACCGAACTCCTCCAATCAATCCTCTCACACGTCCCCCGACCAGCACTCCTCTCCCTCGTACGGACATGCAAGGCACTGCAATCTCATTGCGAAGCGGAGCTCTTCCGCGGAATCGGCATACACAACGGTGCACAGGTGGCTAGACTAGCAACTGTCCTAGAAGCTGATCCGCGTCGCTTCGGTTATGTCGAGGACCTGGATGCCTCGCCCGTTAGAGGAACCGCGACAGGGATCGAAGGACTCCCAGCATTGGTGAAGAGAATGAGGAAATTGAAGACGCTCAATGTAGAAAGTCCGTATATCAATTCGATGCGATATCCTGCGAGCTGGGTAAACGGCGTGATGAGGGAGTATTTGGAATCGATTGCAAGGGCCAATGACGCTGTGGAGAGAGGGCCTGATGTGCCTCTTGCAATGTTGACCTCATGTGCGTGGTTTTCGAGCAGTGAACAATGATGAACGCGCTAACTTGTATAGTTACACTGCATTCACACGGCATAGACGAACGTTTCCACAATGTCGCTAGCATCCTGCCCATCTTTTTCTCCCGAACGATAAAGCATGTCCACGTGTCCGACGTCATTTTGGATGCTCTCGAATGGCCAGGTGGTATGGAGCCTGCGCTTGGAAGAACGCCTCTGGAAACTCTCGTCCTCGAACAGTGCCGCTTCGATCCAGCAGCTCTCGGAAAACTATTATCCCTCCCCCGCGGATTAGTTTCACTGTCCCTCCAGGAACCAAGCGAACACCATATGTATATACGCTCCGGTTTGGCGAATGTAGATCTGGTCACTTTTCTTTCTGCCTTGCATCAACAGAGAGCCTCGCTGCAATATCTACAGCACACAAGCCTGGGTCTCACTGGGTCCCGACCTTTCAGCGTCATAGACTATGATGACGCTCTTAGGAATATGGATTCCTACTCCCAAGACCTCCGCAACGGGCACACTAGCACAACTGGCTTCTCTGCCTTCATAGCACTCAAGACGCTGGAACTCAGCTGGCTCTCTACACTCAACGAAGTACTGAGAGTTTCCAGCCTCGCCCCGCCGCTGTTAGAAACATATCGCCTCACGGAGCTCTGCTACCAATACGACTTTTTCTGGGATGTCCTTCCCTCACGCATCAACGCCATCGCCTCTAGTACTGCATTCCACCACCTTGAATTGCACCTCAATCCCACTTCCACGCCCACCTATCGTCTGGCGCGCACTTTTATGAACGACGAACGTGCTAAGTCTATCGCAGACATCGCACGTATGATGAAAGATCGTGAGATCATTAGCATGAAGCTTTGGGGCTGGAAGAACCAGGGTGGATACATTGCACCGTACCTATACGGCGAGCCAAAGCCACAGAGCAGGCTGGTGTTCGATGCTGAGCGATTCTGGGTGGAGTTACGGAGGTATACCGACTGCGTAGAGCAGTTCAGTCGGGACGAGGATGATGAACAGGCGGATGAAGAGGCAATGCCAAGAAGGGGCGAGGCGGAAGATGATGGCACGGTGTTGGCAGCAAAGATTGTGAGCGGTTATCGGGATTTGTTGAGAGACTACCCGAGCGTTTTCTAAGCCTATGGATACGTCAAGACATCGGAATATTGCTAGTATCGTCTTCTTCGGGCTACTTCGACCCGCTCAGCACGTCAGCGTTGCGCATGACACCCTCGATCCACGCCAAGACGACGCTCTCCGTATCTCTGGCATCGTGCACCACACTAGGCATAATATCCATTCTCGACCGTTTCGCTGTTTCTTCCCACTGTGATCTTCAATCATTCATGCTATCCGATCTACCCTACATCATGCGCTCCAGTCCGCTATCTTCGGAGTCTATGCTCTCCAACCACGTTCAAAACGCATCGACACCAATGACGACGTTATCCAGGCTAGATGGAAAGAAGGTGACTTGGAAGCTAGGCACTAGTGGAAACAGGCTTGAGTCTTCCTGCGTCATAGTGAGATACGATCCGAGATGAGCCAGTTGTCATCGTGCGAACTGTATCAAGGGCTCATAACGTCACTCGTGGGAGCATAGCGAAAAGTCATACTACTATATACTATATAGACTACGGTCCCTCGCCTCGCACGATAAATTCCCCTGCACACGGCTGCGCACTACAGCCTCGACTCAACTGCACATTTCTGCATCCGAAGCTGCCCTCACCACACCTGACTAATTTACCTCAACTAATGGCCGGATTCAAAACATACCAATCAGAGGCCGCCATGGAGTCAATGTCGAAATCCAGTGGCAAACCAATCCGACCGTCCGGCGGCGCGAACCCTAAAGGCTTCCTCGATCTCCCAGGTGAAATTCGTAGTAAGATCTACAGCTATGTAATCTCGCGCGGCAATTTGATGAAGAAATCGCCATCCGTCTGCGTGAATCTGTACCACATACGCGACAATCTTCATTTCATCCACAGTGCGATGCTTTTGTTACTCAAAATTAAACTCCCTAATGGACTCTTCCTCAACCACCAAGTCGCTGAGAAAGCCACCGTCATCTGCCTCGAGAACAATACGATCTGTGTCTCCGAGTATATGGAGGGAGTTCGCTCCGAACTATTTTCTTTCTTGGAACATTACAGGGCGTTCCACGCCATCCGGCGACTCTGCTTCGGTGTCCCGAAATCCTAAACTTTGGGGCCGTCTGATCGCCATCCATTCGCCCTCGTACAACTCTGTCCAAATGTACACTGATGGAAGGGCGGAGGGAACAAGCCTTCCTGCATCACGTCAAGCTTGATCTTGCATATCATAGGATCTTTCCTAAATGGGAACACTCGACTCCCGCTCAGACGCGTACACATTAAGAGATTTAGGGTGGTTAAAGGGCCTGAGTCCGCGAGGAACCTTCAGGGAAGTACACCTTGGTTTCGTGCTTTCCAGGAATTTGGCGCAAATCCTTGTTAAGATACCGCTGGAGTTTCATTGTCAGGTCAGAAGTAGAAAAATCAGAATATAAAAAAACATACACACCTCCATGTGCTCAAAGATTGTCAGATTTGTTTCATATCATGCCAGACCGAGGCTCGGTATCTTTATAGTATCCGAACACCACCTCGGACCGACAGCCTGGGCAATCCTTCGAATGCACATCCTACGTCGCCTTACATGCCGGTACATCGAACGTTGGCGACGTCACTTATCCCCGGGTTCGTAGCGTCGGACTGCAGGCGAGTCAGCGGATTAGTTGGAGATGTGGAGAGACGAATGCGGGGCAAGGGTGGGGCAAAACACCAACATCAAGGCAAGTTTCGGCGTCAAACCATCAGCACCTAACTTCTTCCAACTTGGTGTGTAATCGGCAATTAAATTATTGCTACTATTTCCTGCGAATAGATGAAGGATAGCGAGAAGCAAACCAATAGCAGCCGCGGTTCCCCGCCGCTGGACGACAGATACCGGGCTCGCGATTGAACTTATATACTCCAGTCTGCCCTGCGGAATCCATCAGTCTTTACACATCACTTCTGTGTCCACCGTTTCAGGAATTCACCTCATCATGCCTTCAGCAACAAACGGGACCAACAGCGCCTCCAACGGCACATCCAGCCATGGCATCCCAACCTCATGTCCGTCCTGTCCAGAGCCCCTTAAATACTCCGGATCCCTAGACCACTTTCCCTACTTCGAGCTCTCGCCCATAATCGGCCGCGAATATCCCACAGTAAAGGTCACAGACATCCTCCACGCACCTAACGCGGAGCAAATGATCCGCGACTTCGCCATCATCATCTCTGAGCGCGGCGTCGTCTTCTTCCGCGACCAAGACGACCTCAATATCGCGGACCAAAAGACGTTCTGTGACCTTGTAGGAAAGTACAGTGGAAGGCCCGAGGAGAATGGGCTGCATGTGCACCCAATCTACCGCGATCCAGGGAACTTGACACTGCCAGACGGCAGTACGGATGAGAACATGTAAGTCGAAACCTCCCTCAATCCTTGATGTTACATTGTTGTTGACTTCAAAAAGCTACGTGATCAATTCCGAAGCCCAGAAGAAAATCTACGCCACCATGAAGAACCGCCCCGGCCAAACCGAACCCCGTGACCTCTCCCGTGAATGGCACAGCGACAGCACCTTCGAAACCGTCCCCTCAGACTTCTCTTTCCTCAAAATGGAGGAGACGCCGCCACACGGCGGTGACACACTGTGGTGCTCCGGCTACGAGATTTTCGACCGCATGTCGCCTTCTTTCCGCTCATGGCTCGAAACACTCACCGCAACATGCGCGCAGCCAGTGTTCAAGTCCGCAGCGACTGCCGGAGGCTACGAGATGATGAGCCCCCGCGGCAGCCCGTTGAACACTGGCGATGAGTTTGCGCCTTCCCATCCGGTGGTCAGGACGAACCGCGTGACTGGGTGGAAAGCGATCTTCGCTGGTGTGGGGCTGCACGTTACGAAGATCAATGGAGTGTACAATTATGAAGATCAAATGATCAGAGAGTATGTGATGAGATTGATCACGAGGAACCATGATTGCATCGCGCGGATGAAGTGGACCAAGAACGCCGCGGCGATCTGGAACAATAGCTGCGTCTGGCATGCTGCTACGGTAAGTGCCAATGACCAGGGCAATGGGAGCACGACTCTGACTTTGAATCATAGCCCGATACTCATCTGGTGGACGGTGTCCGAACTGGGGTTAGAGCATCAAGTATCGGCGAGGTGCCATATCTCGACCCGCAATCGAAGGGGAGGAGGGAGGCACTGGGGCTTCCGGCTTTCTAATCACATTGTGCAAAGTATGGGAGTGTATCCAATGATAGTAATGCTACTCAAATTTTTCCGAGGCATAGATTTTGATACAAATAACGACAATTTTGCGGCAATGCTGTAGGCGCAGCCATGCTCGACTCGGTACGCGACCCTGAGCCTCTGCTTCATCTTGGCGTCGCGCTGGGCTTGGAAGTCCCGGTCGGCGTAGCAGACCCCGATTTTGGCGTCGTCAACGAAGTGGCAGAACTCGTACCCGTGGGCGTCGCGCTAGATCCAGGTGTACAGGTTCCCGTCTCACCTGGTTCTTCTTCTGTTCCGTTCCCTGGCGCACATGGCTGCGGCGGTTTTGGTGGCACGTCCTGGCAGCTCTTGTTATAGAAGCATTGACAAACACTACATCGTGATCAGGTTCAACAATCCTCTACATAGTGCCATCGAGTTGGGTGATGCACTGTGCGCACGGGTGGACTCACGCGCGTAGTGTTCCTCCGCATTGACCTTTATAAGGTTTGATAGTGGAAAGGTCCGGGCAACGGATCTGGACGTTGTTGAGGCACTGGATGATGACGATTAGTAAAGGGAACGTGCAACTGAAGAGGAGTCTGGCTTACGTATGTATTGCAGATCCCGTCGTCGGAGTTGAAGATGCCGCACCCGTAGTCACGCTTGAGAATCTGCCCTTGATTCTCTATGCGGTAGTAAGGCGTGGCAAGGGTGCCGCCGAAGAAGAGCGTCGAAGCAAGAAGGGCAAGTGGATGCATTGTGTTGGTAGTAGAAGACTGCAGAGATGTAGTCGTCTGCACGCAGAGATCGCCCAACTTATATACCTCGTCGGCGTGTACACTCGAGAAGAGCACCCCGCCCTTTACCTTTCTCGCCATGTTGAGCTAACGTGCTTTCCAGACCAGAATCTGCATCGATGTTGATTAATGCAACAGGGTCGGTACCGGAGCTACGGAGTTGCTGCATTGATCAGTACAATGAGCGCGTCGAGGTTCTACAGTTATGGAGGGGAAACTCGTGAAATGGCTTGGTTGTGATCTTTTCTGGTAACACGTAGCGACGGTCGTGGTTCACGGGGCTTTACCCGGCATTATCTGTGGGCTCGGTATACGGATACGGGCGTAGCACGAGCGGTGTCGTATTCCTGATGCTACATCGATAGCTTGGCATACTGGCAAAGTGAATTGATACCAGCGATGTATGTGCAAGGCGTTCATTACACCCGTATATGCTATCGCGAGTACCTGTGAAGGCTGCTAATTGTGCTAGCCGAAAATGGAATAGTGTTAAACCTACGACGCCTCGAGGCAACCGAAAACTGCTTCCTGGACGCGTCACCCCACAACAAATCCATCAACCCACCAAACTATTGCATCTCCAGTCTTTTGGCACTCATCTCATTGCTCCGATTTAGGCTCGGCTATTCCTCGTCGTCTTCGCCGTGCGTAATCCGTGCCCATCGATAGAAGGGAATCGGCGGTCGCACCTCCTGTCGCGTTACGATCTTCCACCAATTCTTCAAAAACCATTTTCTCACATACACCGTACGGTATTCTATGTGGTATCGTGTCTTCAAATCGAACGTGAATCTATGAATAGATAATCAGCACTTCTGTCACGGTTGAGGAGACATCAAACGAAAATGCCAAGATTTCCGCGTCCGGGAAGGACTCACTGGAGCTCTTCTAGTGTTCTGCGTCGTGTTTCCGGTACAAAGAGGTAAACAAGTACAAAGGCGACTAGGTTAAGGCCCGCGAAGATTGAAAGCGAGCCTGTTGGTCCGATGGAATGCAAAAGCATTGGGAAAACCAAGACTAGCAACCCGGCGCCTCCAAGGTTGATACCGACTGAAACCTAGACAGCAGATTAGGAAAACCCAAATGTCTAATCGAGATCCACTGACCGCCATCCCTACTTCGCGGGAAACTAATGGAAACACCTATCGCCGCGTTAGATGGATCTACCAAAGCTTTCGATCAAAGTTGCGCCGCTACTGCGACACCACTTACTTCTCCGGCAATGCTGAATGGAGAGGTCCCGCTCGTAGGAGCATAGAACAAAACGAAGAGAGTGGCCGCCAATGAGACCAACGGCACGCGTGCGGGCGATCCTTCGGGTATCAAGAACAGCAGAGAGAAGACCAGCATCGACCATGCGGTGTTGGGCAGTCCAACGACGAGAAGTATGGACCGTCCAATCTTATCCGACAGCCAATATGCGGGTAGTCTTGTTGAAGTTAGTGAACCTGATTGTTTGCTTTTAGACCGACTCACCCTCCAAGGTAATTCACCGCACCGAACACGAGACCGATGACGGCGTTAATTTTTGGGCTCGAGGAGCTTCCCAAGCTATTTTCCCGCACGGTAGTTCCCAGTATTGCTATCGTGTTTACGCCTGTACAGGTCTGTGTTAGCATCGCGATTGATGCGCTCAGGAGCGCTCGCCGACATCGGGCATTCGACCACAGTTCCCTCAACCTCCGGAAGTAACCCGTTACGCCGATATGGTAGAAGTATGGGTTTCTCTTTGCTTCCAGCCTTTCGTTTCGCTAGCTCGATGTCTAGACTGCAGGTATCGCCGGCTCGCCCACCAATGTGAGTCAGCTCGATATTTCCGTCGTTGGGGGCCCCTGCTCGAGTATCTCGATGGTCATCTTGGGTTTGAGCGGCACCACGGAGGGCAGAAGCCGTCTCTATCACGTCAGAATCGACCAATCGACCCGGAGGCACGCTGAGTCTGCGCGTCCTCGGCGTTGTCGAAGGCGCTCTCTGGGGCATGGCGGGAAGGTCTGACAGAGTCCCAGCAAGTCGATCCGCCAAGTTGCCTCGCTCGTTCGCGTTGCCATGCAACAAACGGCTTTCGAAGTCTAATTGGGCGTGTGCATAAACGAAATCTCTACTCGCAAGAAGTGGAGTCGTTTGAATCATCACGAACGACTCGAACGCCTTCCGATAACGACCATGCTTCATCAGATACCGTGGGGACTCGGGCATCAAGTAAATCAAGATGAGCAGTGGAATCGTGGGGATCAACACGGTGCTAGTTTAGTGTCAGCGGTGGACGGCGGTTCGGATCGATGGCATCGAACTTACTTGGTGAGGATTCTCCAACCTCGGAACGAGTTTTCAACATAGCTGATGATGGTCAAATTCATCATGAAGCCCAAGAAGATGCCCGCGGCACCGGCAAGCTGCCAGTTTGCTAATATCGAGCCTGCAAAATGTCAATAATGAGGCTGGTTTCGCTCCGAGATCTTTCGGACCAACCTCGTATCTGCTCCGGGGATATCTCGGCAGAATAGATCGGAACCTCGGCGAGTGTCAGCCCTACAACCGCTCAGGACGCTTGGGACGCTGGGGATGACAAATGGCTCACTCACCACGCTGGATTCCGCGCCAAGTGCAATGCCATTTAACGCACGGCAAAGAGCCAATTGGCCCACTGTCTTCGTCGCGGAAGCTCCTACGGTAGTCACGACCGTGATGCAACACGAAACCATCGCACTACCGCGTCTGCCCAGGTACCACTCTTGCAGTGGATCCGCCAAAGTCGTACCAAAGACTGCTACCGAGAGCGGACAGATAGCATTGAGCATACCAGGTCGTTTCAAGTCAAGTCAGCGTGAGCTCAACGGATCCTCAGCCGCTGTTGGGGCTTGCCCGATTTCACTGACCAAAAGTCCATAGATCGTTTGTGCTGACATTGCAATTGTCAGATTGCTTTACGCACAAACCAAACTCCTGGGGCATCCCGTATATCGTTCCGTTGTTAGCACTGGATACGGTCAGCTATCGACCTCGGGCAGGTGACGGAACATTTTACCTCTGCGTCCAACCTTGAATCATGCCTGCGAGACTGGCCGTCATGATAGTGGCTCTGAAGAACTTCGATTGCTTCCAGAAGCCCGTATGTTTGTCGTTCTCGGCTTTGATCAGCTTCTCCTCAGGCGCAGTGATCTCATCACGGTATCGACTCAATGCTTCGTGCTTATCGCGGGCAAGACGGGCACCAAACAACAGCAGCTCGTACTTATCCTCGAGATCACTTTCCGAAGCAAAGTTGAACACATATTCCTCGAGTTCGGTTTTCCCAGTGCCTATTCGTTTCACCATATCATCGAATGTTAGAAGCGGAAAGCCATCTATGGCTCTGTCATGACAGGCTTAGCGAGGTCCATGGTACAGTTCAAAAGCTCGCACGCAGGCGAAAGGGCACCTTTTTCCAAAGGTGCAAGCTCAAAATTATCTCGGACGGAAAAAGGCCAGAGATTGACAAAGCAATTCAGGACACACAACGTCACAGGGAACATATTCGTGACGGGATGATCCAATGGAACTTGCATTTGATTGCGGAGATCCACAGACGACCTTCCGAAGCCATCTCCGTACAACAAAACGCAAGCATTTGCACCTGGTCCGACACTACAGCTAGTGGAAATAATCACGGGCCATTGGGCAGATCGATGTCGGGCGCGTCAACAGCCTACGAGTCTATATCTGGCCCACCAAGTTGCAGAGCCTCGTCGCCTATCGCCCATGCGCGAAACTCTACGTCATCATTATCGTCAAGCCATCCACAATCTCCAGCGAGTTCGAGCGCAGATTCTTTTAATGATATGCCTGGGAATGAATTGGACTGGGTAGACTTTCACTACCTCGTCCGAGTATCCAACGACGCAGAAGCTGTGAAAGAGATACTGCAGTTGCATCGCAATAGTCGAGCGCTCGCGAACGTACGAGATGACTGCGGAAGAACCCCATTGCATCTTGCAGCGATGTTTGGGTACAGTAAAGTGGCTCAAACGCTTCTCGACTTTCATGCCGACATCAATGCGATGGACTCGGAGCCTTGCTCTGTGCTTGACCTGGCGCTGGAGCAAAATCGCGATTCTTTCGTAGCATTTCTGTTGAGGCGCGGCGTCGACGACAAAAATGTCTTGGGGCGCAATCGCTATCGACTGGAAGAGATTAAGGATGTCATCAATTTGCGCAAAGGCTAGATGAGTCGACCTACCACGTTGACGGCGCATGGTTCAAGGGTCCTGGGTTGTAGCGCAAGATGACGAAGCAGGGTTTGAGGTCAATATTCCACCAACTTTGTATGGTTCGACAACTCCTCCACCACTGCGGGTCATCCGACGGCTTCGCCCGCCTTTGCTGCGGGGCGATATCCTTCACCGGTTCTGTACCACCATGTCGGGCTGCTGCCTTCTGACGCATGTCAGCCGCTCTGGGCCTGAACCACTCAGCCTCAGGGCACTCAGCCACCGAGCTGCAACAATAGAAGGGCCATTTTAACCTACGCATGGGGACGGAGATGCCATGCGACGAGTACTAGGACTCCAAGAGGAGAGTTAGATTGCGTTGTACGTCAGATTTTAAGGCTTGTTGCCGCGAGGCACAAGCCTCATCGATTACAGTATGGTTTGGTAGTAATCAGCCTCTGGTCTACCAACCCCGACAAGGAACGGGATCGTGGCTTTAAGGATTTTGTGCCCTCCGAACGGCCCTCAGATCCGCAGCCTTTGAGGCCGAAGTGCTTCTCCATAATGCGGAATGAAGGATCCGGCACTGACTTGAGCTTGTCGATCGCGCGCGGATGCAGCCCGAACACCTCGATATCCTCGCATACATATTTGGCAACAACCTCCCGCAGCGCAACGTTCTTCTCTGCGGTGCTCGTGTACACAATATCGATGGCGTCATAGAAGCCTTGATTGGTGAAATGATCCCCAGTTGTCGCGATAAACTTGGCGATAGCCAGCTCCTACAGACCTAAAATACTATATTTGTCGGCGATCGCGTACACTTTCGCATGGACCACGGGAGCATTTTGAAAAGCAATCAGCTTCCACGAAGCTCCAGTCGTGCATCGCTCGAATGTCGGAAGGTCCATTAGTCGCTGCTCAAACGACTCTCCGATGATATCCTCCTTCAGAGCCACAACGTACGTCCCGCCAGTGAGCTTCGAAATGAGCTTTGGAAAATCATCGATCAATCTTTTGGCCACTCACCGGGAGTCGTGGGAATTGATCGTGGATGAACAAGACTGCCTCGGCCATGCCAACCTCATTCGAGCTAGACAATTCCTCTGCGAACTTCTTGCGCCCCACAAGATTCGCATTTTTGATCAGATGCTCCAATCGGTAATGCACGGGGATTGGCTAGGTTTCAGCCGTCCCAGGCACGATGTAGTCCCGCTTGTAGAAGTATTGTAACATCAGCTTCACTATATTGGGGTTGATATCCGGGAGGTTCAGCTCGCCATTCTCCGCCTCCTCAACGACGTTAGTCAGAATCTGTTCACCTTTGCAGAAAATGGCTCTTCCAATACGACGTCTAACGGGCCATCGCAGAACCTCAAAAGATCTAGAACGGACATAGACACACGCATGAGGAGAAGGCCCCTCATGCCGTAACCCACACTGCATGCGATGAGGTCTCCTATGTGCCTCAGGCATTGTCAACACTGTCTTTTCCACCGCCATGCTGGTCTCCTGTGCGTTCCCATTCGTGGGATCTGGGGCACCAGAATTCACTCGCCTTGCCAAACCATGTGGCGGCATCTATAAAGTCTGAGCGCGGGCAGACGATTGCTCTGTGTATGGGTTAGACGTCGCCCTAGCATTTGATCTTGAAATCTAAGTATTTCTCGGAAAGGTACAGTCTACGAGCCCCATTAGCGTTACTTTGCATGTTCATTAACGTGGGGCAGGATCGCTTTAGCTCGCGTTTTCTCTTATCATCCAAGACTGAGAACAACCTCTAGTACCACGACTCTGGACCAAACTTACTCTTTCATGGCTTTTGCGAGAGCTTCTTGGGGTTATGAGGTAGGCATTTTGACATGTGGGAGTAGGGGCAGTAGGTTTTGCTAGAGTACATCTGATTTGATGTGTCCTGGATTGCTTCAAAATTGTTCCTCACTGTGTGCATGAACCAGGGTCTGGTGGAGCGCTAAGAGTGACAGTGAAACAATGCACCTTGCAGCAAACATCAATGAACGGGATTCCACTTTCTCCACTACTCACGCATGGCGAAGACGTAGCAATGATCCGATTCATTCTGTTTGCGATGTTGGGTTACGCGGACGAGCCTCGGGGCATAGTGACATAACTCTTGGGAACGAGAAGCCGGTATCTAGCATGGTTCGGATGCTGAGACTCATTACACACGTAAGTACAATCGCCGGACCTGGAAACCGTGACTCTACCCCCCAATTATAGTTATCTGACTGATTATTCCTTCGCTACGCCATGTCTAGCCACGTCTAGGCGCGTTTCAGCCTCACGACCTTCAGGGACGTTCAGCCGCACATCTAAAATTCCATGGCCTCCCCGACACGCCAATTGCTGCTCACACTTTCTCAAAAACCTGGAAACCGCGACTCTCGTTCGAATTGATACCACGACCATTTATCAGGTGACCATGGGAGTCAGTGACCTCACTGTTGCCATCACAGCCGCTGCACTCGCTGCAGCTGCCCTCATATTTGCCTTCATCCAGACCCTATCAGCGCTCGCACAGTTCCTTGCATCTGGCAATCGATGTGGGCGACGGATCACTGGAGCTTTTGACGTGCGCGCAGGAATGTGGTTCTCCTTCAACACGATGACAGCAAATCCTCGGTACAGAATGCCCGTGTTGACCATGTCTGCCCTGCGAACAACCGCATCGACTACGAACCAGAATGATACTTCTCCAGCAATTTTGCCTCGCGGTTGCAACTTTCGCAACGATCTCAACTCCTACTTCGATGGACAGAAAGCCCGTATCCGTGGTCCGGGCAAACACCGGCCATCGGGAAATAAGAGTTTGGACAAATCCAAGACCACCTTGCATTGTCTCGCGGCAATACTATGGGCGCCTTTTGGTGCGGCGCTGAGTCTATCAATATGGGCTTTGTGTTGTCCGTGTTGTGCCTGTGCGGTCGCCGATGCAGCTCATGAAAGCGGGTGGAATTGCCAGAAGTGCCTGCGAGATATCGACGGAGAGGGTGATAAAAATGAGGTCAAAGAGGATAATTCAACTTCTATTGGCTGCTGTGGTAGCTGCTCTGGTGCTTTCTGCATATATTCGAGTCTGGTACCTGTCCGATGTGCTTTCAAAGGTGCTCGACACTACAGGGACGACCATGGTGTTGACATCCAAATCAGAGAATCACAAACACCGCTTCTGGAGCCAGGTACATGGGTTCAATTTTTCATGAATTACCAAAGAATATGGTGGGGGTTTGCCAATCTGCGCTGGGAATGGAGACTTGCCTCCCACATTCCCGCGGATGTCTTTGGGGCCAGCTTGGAAACCACAGTGGCTGATTTGCAACTACTTGCCGCTTTGGCCGGCATGTCATTCTCGGAAAGCCCGGATGTGCTCGCGAGCACACCGTGTGGAGAGAAAATCAGCTACAGCGAGCACGGCAGCCTAGGCCAAATGGCGTACTATAGGTCTACTCGGCAAAACACCCTGTCCATGATTAGAGTCAATGCGCCAACGGACCCCTCAGAGTGGGTACATCGTTGCATCGAGGCGTGCCGAAGTCGACCCCTGGACTCGTTCTCTGTCGGCAACCGTTACGAGAACGTTCCGTTCCATGGGCCATCAAGCGCAAGGAACTTGGCAGAAGTTATTTCGCAGTTCTCCCGGACCCGTACAAAATTTGACGCCCAACTGCCGTACTCATGTGGCAAAGCCATGTGGATATTTTCGAATGAAAGATTCCAGAATGCTCATGATGATATGCGTCTTGTATACGCGGGCCTTTGGCAGTCTAGGACCGTCACCTCCATATGGGGACCCCTAGGACGCGGAATAAATTCATGCTCGTGCTCCCGGTGCTGCAATGAATTTACGCCAGCTTTTATGTCTACGGGGAGATCAAACCAGAAAAACTTCGAAGACATTCTGTCATGGGTCGCTCTCGAAATCGTCGAAGAGACAACGCTCATTGAGCCACTCACTGGTGGAAATGCAAATATGTGGGTCACGGGCTGCACCAAACTTTACGTGAAGGCCCGCAACAGTCTCCGCGCAGTCGGAGGCGCGAAAGTGGAAGTCGAAACTGCACCCCTATGCCACAGGGATTGTCCTGTGTCTTGTACATGCGGTCAGGTCGCCCGCTTCATACCTTTTCAGGCCGATCAAGACAACCCGGCAGCACTTCTCGCCGTCGCAGCCATCAACACGAAATGGCTAGGCACAGTCAGCCGTCCACTTCTCACTGAGGCAGTCGAGTCGCTGCTGCTCAAAGATGGAAAACAGTATTCGGATCGCGTCAAGGCTATCGCTACAGTCGTAGCATTTACGGAAACTCTTCTTCTGCGAGTGAGGAAGAGAATTAGCACAACTAATATCTGGAATGCACCGATGAGTCCAACCTTGACTGACTACACGCCACTAGTATTCGGTGCCTGAGCGGACTGGGGTCACGATGGTTGTAGCCTTGGGCCGCTTAATTGTACTAAAGTCTGGACCTATTGTGGTTGTCAATCTTCATTTGTTCTTGACTTTGGTCAATTGTGTTCTTATCGAGGTCCTTTGGTAATGGTGGCGCTGAAGCCTTCATTGCATTACCTCATGGGCGTTCTGACGAAGCATGATTTTCTCGAGCGCTTCGCCGCTTTCAGTTAGTTTTCCATGTAATGCAACTTACACTTCGCGAAGGTTGCATGTTCTCTGTCTTTCGAGGTAACATTTCACAACATTACGATTGCCCCCTGTCGCGTCTGAACTGCCTTCTTGTTCCAGTGAGCATTCGTCTATGTTTACAGAAAACGCAATATAACAGGTATCGACAATTCACATTACACTGCAGTCAACGGGTTTGCCGCTTTCAGGATCTAATCAGGAAAAGTAAGGCTCCTCTTCGGCACCCCCGGCTTCCCGCTCCAAAACTCGCGAAGCGCGCCAATCTTCCTATTTTCCAGCTGGTTTTGTTTTCCCGCGACGGGCGGAGGTGCCTGAGCTCCAAGTGCAGGGCTGGGCGCCGGGCTTGCAACCGGACTTGGTGCAGGACTCAACGGCCTTCCAACCTTGATCATCCACATCGCATTCTCTGAAGCCTCTGTCAACAGTGCCCCGTGCTCTTGATAGCCTCGTCCAGCGTCATGGGAGCTTTCAGAATACTAGAAAACGCGTCGATTCCGGACTCGTAGCAGTCATCTGCGCCAGAACCAATCGTCCCTGCCAGCGTGACGACACGTATGCCAGCCTCACTTGCGCGCCTGGCTACTTTAGCTGTGATCTTGCCTTGTGGTGTTTGTGAGTCCAGGCCGCCTCCAACTGTGAAGAGAAGATCGGTGTTGGTAAAGAGATCGCTAGTGTTGAAGTGCTCGATGACGGCTTCGTAACGTGTGCGGACTGTGGCATGGAGCAGAAGCAGCCCTGCACCCAGACCTCCTGAAGCACCACTCCAAGGTGCGAAAGTGATGTCTTTGCCGAGTATTTCGCTGATTATGTTGCCATACTTCTCCAGCCCGTTCGAGAGGAGTTCGACTTGCTCTAGCGTTGCGCCTTCTTGGGGCCGTAGATGCGAGCGACACCACGCTGGCCGCAGAGTACGTTCTTGAAGTTGCAGACAACCTCGATGGCCACTTCGTCATTCTGAAGTCGCGGATGTAATGAAGAGAGATCGATTTAGGTAATGCGGTGTAGTTCGAGCCACAAGGCCGGCAAGATGCATCCACAATGGACCGGTATCTAAACCAGAAATGGAATTTGGAGAATCTGTTGGGCCGATTCCTAGATTGCGGGCAGGAAGAAAGCCATGGTGCTGTATATAGCGAAGAGACATTGGCGAGCAAGAGCGACACTGATGAAGAAAAAGACAAGCATATAGTAAGTGGAGAGAGGCATAGCCAACAGATTACCAGAGCGCTAACGAGTCAAGGTGACATGGAATGGCGACAATGATCCCCACAACCCGCTCAACTGGGCCCCGGGCCGCAAATGGGTCGGCAAATGGCTTGTGTCTTGCTTTACATTCATCTCGCTGCTTGCCTCGACCATGGTCGCTCCAGCTCTTCCTACGATAGCTGATGAATTTGGGATCCACTCGGACTTCCGGCAAATCTTCGTCATGGCCATCTTCCTCCTCGGCTTTGCGGTCGGTCCCTTCATCATTGGTCCGTCATCGGAAGTGTTCGGCTGTGCGAAGATGCTCCAGCTATGCAATCTCTGGTTTCTCATTTTCAATGATGTATGTAGCTTTGCGACTAGTGAGGGCGAAATGCTTGCCTTTTGCTTCCTCAGCGGTATAGGCAGCAGCGCACCGCAAGCGATTAGTCAAGGAATCCTCGCCGATATCTGGACGAAGGAAGAACGTGGACTCGGTTCTGCCGTCTATGGTTTGATGACATGGCTTGGCCCCGCGATCGGCCCCATAGGTTCGTTCCCCATATGGTACCCAGTGTCGATCTAATCTTTCTTGCAGCTGGCGCTTTTTGCACTCGCTTCACAACATGGCGTTGGGTGTTCTGGGCAACTTCACTTTTCAGTATCCTCATCCAGGCCCTAGCCGTACTCTTTCTCCGGGAGTCATACGGCCCGTACCTCCTTCTTCAGAAGCATACCGGACAGACAACGAACAAAAAACCTTGGGCCAGATGTTGAGCAAAGCGCTTCTGCGGCCTTTCGTGATGCTCTTTACCCAGCCCGCCATCATCGCCATAAGCGTTTACCGCGCATTCTTCTATGGTGTAATGTACCTCGTGTAAGTTTCCCTCGCTCGTATGTTCGCAGTTCCCATAGGAATGTAAGAGTAGCTCATACAAGCTAGGCTTTCTACATTTCCCGAAGTCTGGGAAGACGAGTACAACATGGCGATCCATATTGGTTCTCTTAATTATCTATCGCTGGGTATGGATTTCTTCATCGGACTCTTCATAACTGGGCGGCTACAAGACAAGCTGTACGCCTATCTGAAAGCGGCATACGGCAAAGATGAGGGAAAGCCCGAATATCGCATACCGCCGATGCTCCTGGGCGGCATTCTTTCGCCTGCCGGATTGCTGATGTACGGATGGTCGGCACAAGCGCATACGCACTGGATAGTTCCAGACATAGGAGCCGTGATCTTCGCTTGCGGATTGATCATCATTTTCCAATGTGCGCAGAATTATCTGATTGACGTATATACAACGCATGCAGCATCGGCTGCCGGGGCGGCGGCGTTCCTTCGAACGATGGCTGGATTCAGCTTTCCCTTGTTCGCGGACAAGATGTACGAGGCCCTAGAACTCGGATGGGGGAATACGTTGCTGGCCGGAGTAAGTTTCGGTCTAGGGCTCCCAGCTGCATGGGCTTTGTGGGTATATGGCGAACGAATACGGGGAAGGAGTCAGTACTGTTCCGGTTGAGGTAGCTTCGTGTCGATGCAAGGCTAGGCACTTCCTCCCCATTGCTTCAGTAACTCCTTAAGTGGGTCCAGAACGTAGCCGGAATACTCCTCCAGAAAAGCCTCGCTGTTCCAATCTGGCTTCGCGCCAAAAGAGCAGTCTATGCATCGACGAATGGCTTCCGACAATCCTTCCCCGCACTCACCCTCGACATCACGATGCCAGGCTTTGGCAGTACAGAGGTCCGTGAACTCATTCGGAATGTCTCCAGGGCCGAGGAACTGCTTCCTTATTGGGACCGCCTCGATGGGCTTATTAAAAGTCAATTCCATAAGGATGACGCCGAGGCGGAAGAGTGATAGCTTGCAATCTTCCTTGCATGCAACTTGATGAGATTCGGTTGCGGGGAAAGATTTGCTGACGTAAGGATGCGAGAGTTGGATAGATCCATCAACCGATGAGTGTACGAAGGTTATATGACTTTTGTCGAATTCTGCTGGTAACCACGGCGTGGGTTGGAGCTGTATTACGGTAAAGGCCAATATATTGGCTAAGACGAATCTTTCCTTTCGTGTAATTGGTGTCGTTGAATGCGGCCCGGTGAGAAGTTGATAGAGAGAGACGGTGGAACAATGCGCCTCTAATCCTGTCCGTTTCAGATCGGGATAGAAGAGCAGCCGCGCGTCTGTGGCCGGGATGTAACCCATACAGTCTGCCGCGGATACCCAATGCGGTAGCTCAGAGCAAATATCCTTGATCTCTGCGCTCAAAACAGCCTGAGGCTGCTGAGCTGGTGCCGCTGCGGGCTGCGAAGGAAGCGAAAACCGGGCACTCTTCTTCGTACTTGACTTACTGACTAAAATTAGCGCGCAAACACGCTACCGGGAACGTTTGTATTACCTTTTACTGCCATTCGTCATTGAAGTAGTAGTGACGCTAAGATTTGCAGACTTCTGAAACCGCTCAGCCAGCTTGGAGAATGGTGAAGGTGATTGCTGGCTTTTGGTGGTGCGCTCCTGGGCTTGTCGCTTCAACTCGATCAGATTGGCACCCAAGGGCGTAGACGACTGAGCTTCTTTGGCGTCTTTAGGACTCATTTTGTCGATTCGAACCTCGATCGGTGTGGGCGCGCCCGTAGATTCAAGAAGCAAACGAAGGCTCGGTGTTGGGCCTCCGTCTGCGTTATGCCTCTCAAGAAGGAGGCTAGTACGGTGTGACACTGGACAGTTGCAGATCCATCTACTAAGCAGACCACTGTAAAGGATACGCGAGTGGTGCTGCAGTGTGTGTACGAAGTTGATCATTGGAGCTTTTCGCCTCCGAAGTCGTGATGGTGCCAGGTCATCATTAGCGCTAAGCAGCTGTTGAAGCTCATCATTGTACTTTGCGAGCAGTTTCACGTGCTTAAACTTCTTTCTGGAGAAACTGATTCGTAGCCGACGCAGCTCGTGATCCCATCGAGAGGCCTCGATATACCTCACCTATGTCGAACATGGTTAGGGCTAGTCGCTTAGAATTACCTGAATGGATCGACTCCTGAGGCAAGCTCACCTTTCCCCCTTCAATCCCCAATTTCTCCTCCAGGCTCTTCAATGTGTTGTCCATCTTCGTACAAATTGCACTGTACCATTCGAAAGATTTCCCCAGGCGATCCTCGATCCGCTTCTTTACTTTGGGATCTTGCCAGGCCGCCAGGCTTCGTTGGTCCAGAAGGGCATTCATCTCGGCGCCCGAAGTGACGAAAGGTTCCAAAAGCTTTTCCAAGTTCATATCAAATCGTGTTTGTTGAGTCCCAAGCTCTTCAATGAAGTTGCTGAAGTCTGATTCGAATTTCCACCATTCTTGCAGCGGTTCGAAGCCCTCGCGATAATGTTCCAGAGCGGAGATGATGAGAGGGAATCCGGCAAGGATAATTCCGGCGGTCTCGATACCAGACATCATGACGAGGCACCTAGAGTGTAACCAGGGGGTTGGACCTTGAGGTGTCGTGGGTATGTGATGTGGTGGTTGGTGCGGCTGAAACTGCTGACAGGGAAGGCGGGGCAGCGCCAAGCATCGCAAGGGCGTGTGGCCGCCTTCCTTTTCTCATCCCGAACATCCTTAGCTTAATATTTCCACAACCTCAACTTCTCATACTTTGACTGCTGCCGTCCCATTCTCTGGCACATCCTAGCCCTTTGGAAAGACTGAATGACTCACTACACTACGCTCAGCCAGCGTCGACCCCGATGGCTCTGGAAACGCGTCCAACCATCTCAGCCTTGTGCACAGCCATCTCGAGCAATTTCGAACAACTGATAGTACGACTCAAGAGCTCGGACATTGACTCCATCACTGTCTCCTCAGCATCTATCGTAGATGAAAAGGGTCGTTTCCATGTCTGGGCGGGCAACATTGGCGCATTCCAACGGCCGACCTCGGCTGCCTCGCTGGATGCCCGCCTGAAAGACGCTCCACAAATCCGCGATCAGATTCTCCGAATTCTAGATCGTCTGACTTCTTCTCTTGTCAAGGGTGCGTACCATTTACGTTTAGTCCCCATATGGCCGACCTGCCTAAATCGGAAACAGCTGAGGAGGGATGGGCGTGGATTGTGAAGGGCCTGCACACCTTCATTCAGTTTACTTGAATTGGCTCACTGGGAAATGTCACTTCCTTCTCCTCACGATTCTCGTACGCAAGCTTACTTATAGTGAATTATAGCCACGTCTATAGCAGCCGGCGAAGCGCCAAATCGAATTGGTGACTCGGAAGTAGACGACCTGGAGCTGTCGGAAGGCTCTGAAGATGATCTATCATCCATCTCGGATGAGGAACTGGGATCCGCTGCACCGACGACTGTGATTTTCGAGATCGATGAGCTGGGGAGAGCTATTAACGACACGATTACAAATCTCTTCAAACTATCCATGGCCATACGGAGGCCAACTCCAAGAGGTCGATACGCTGCCTCCGCACAGCTTTCGCCATTTGATTCTTCCTATGACATCGCGCATGTGTATCACAAATTTGACAGACTTTCAAGTCAGGGATGGCTGGTAGAACGCCTGGGCAAGGCCATTACGCGTCGACGAGAATACTTCCGCTACCGAAGGGAGCATCGCGCCAAACTCGAGTATCAAGCCGAGCCGCGAATAGAGAAAAAAGAGATTGTTCGCTCTACCATGGAGGAAATCATCGATACACGAGGTGACTATGAGCAGCACAGCGAAAAAGTCCCAACTCTCGCGAGGACCAAAGCGACCACCTTCATAGGCGCTCCTGCCCCTGAACTCACCGCTCCTGAAGTAATTGAGGAGGAAGTGGTTTCGATCACCTCATATGCCACATCTGTAGAAGAAAACTCGCTTCATAACCTGCGGGTGCCACCGCCGCCGCAATCGATACGAGGCGTTCCTTTTGATTACGACAGACCGTTCGAATGCCCTTTTTGCTTCACAATACAGGCTGTGAGAAACAATAACGAGTGGAAGTAAGTCGAAAACGAATCAGCGTTGAGATTTTGCTAATGTTTTTCTCAGGAGACACGTGTTCAGGGATCTGCAGCCTTATATTTGTACGTTTGAGGATTGCAACTCTCAACTGTTCTCCGAGCGCCATGCGTGGTTCGAGCACGAGTTACAAGTGCACAGAAAGGAATGGAGATGCAAGCTCTGTCGACAATTGCCTTTTTCAACGTCGAAGGGGCTACGGGATCACTTGATGACCACACATAGTGGCTCAGTAACCGAGGCGCAGCTTCCAGGTGTCATTCGGTCATGCGAAATCACACTCAAGCGTTTCCTACCCACTTCGTGTCTCTTCTGCAAGGACTGGACTCTAAGAGCGTTGCCAGAAACGCCTGCAGGAGCAACTGTCTACGCCACTATTGCTCAGTTTCGTCGGCACCTTGGAAAGCATCTGGAGCAAATTGCACTCTTTGCGCTCCCTAAGGCAATTATTGATGATGAAGAGGAAGACGCTGATTCAAATGATGCCATTGTCGATGCAAGTGCCAGCAGCCTATCTGCTGTTTCGCACATTGACCGCAGTGAGGACGATGACACGGGCACCATAGAGAGTAAACATGATTTTGTGGCGGACACGGACGGAAAAGATCTTGATCAGTCACTGATGAATCTTTTCCCTTGGGAATTTGACTCGCACGTCGACACCATGGGTGCAGACAATGCGACCACCGAACAGAGGCAAGCCGAACTGAAAGAACGCCTTGACAGGGAAATAAAAATCAGGCTCGGTTCCGAGAACATGCTAGAAGCATTGAATGGGAAGAAGACCAAGAATACGCGAGATCAAAGACTTCAGGTGGAACATCAACTTGCTCTCTCGAAGACGAAGATTAAGCAATTTGAGGACGCCCTCGCGGCCGAAATAGAGAGTGCCAAGAAGTCCAAATCCTCCCCAGCAAAGCCTCACGGATTGCCAACAGGGATACCGTTGAGCGAACTGAAGCCCTTCAAAGAAGCTGATATTCTGGTGATCTCCAGGGCGCTGGAATATACTGGAAAATGGGACTGGAGCCACAGCCCCCGGCTGTATGCCGTGTTGCGCATTATCCAGCAACTGTCTGCCATGGACGCCTTTGTCGATCGACATTTGACCGATGTTAATCTTCCATTCGATGAGGACACGCTAGTCGGATTACTGGAAACCGCTGAGGCCAGGTCCAGCTTTCTGAAAGTGCAAGCGTTTGTGCTCAGGAAAGCAACTGTCGGTAAGGGCGATGGTGAGGAAATCGGCATGGATACATCCCTTGCCTCAGTTGCAGACATGGAAGGCGCTCTCGCTAGGACCATTCCGCGCGAACCGTTCCCCGAATATGTCGAAGAAGCCGTGTTATCTCAAGTCGGACAATTACTTGCTCGACATCCTAAAATACACATGCAGAGGTGGAGCGAAAGTCCTCGTCTCTTCACACTCCTACATATGCTAGGAGAATGCACACAAGAAGTTCTTCAGTCCTTCTCAGACAAGGGTATCGACGACATGTGGCTTCCCCTGGACCCTGAATTAGTTCAACAGCTAGGGATCATCCAGGTACACCCTGCTGGGTGGACGCAAACACAGTTTCGTGTGATGGATAATGACTGGGGAACCATCAAATATGATCAGGGCCATCTACATCTAGAAAACGGAGAGTTACAACTGGATATGAGCGCCGTATTCAAAATGACCAGTGCAGCGGAGACATTCATTGCGCGATGCAAGCCATTGAACGAAAACTTCATGTTGAAGCGCATCAAGCGTAGCGACGACGTGAAGTTGCAACTTCGCCAGCTTCTTGAGTTCAAAGAGGAGCTTTCCATCCTTAGGCGCATCCGGCATTTACATCTGGTGAACCTTGTGTCAAGCTACACAGATCTGAAAAATTTTTCAGTGCTTCTCCATCCGGTTACAACAGACCTTCTGGAGTCGCTTTTGAAAAGACAATCCAAAGACAATCCACTACCGAATCAGGATCTAGACACCCTGCGACATGCCTTCGGCTGTCTGTCCTCGGCGGTCGCGTACCTTCATGATCAAAAAATTACACACAACGACATCAAGCCTCGCAACATCCTTATCAGACATGATCAGATTTATCTATATGAATTTGACATATCATACGATTGGTCAGGCAGAGATGATGATGTTGAAGAGGGTCCAATCCGTTGGTTTAGCCGGCGTTACTGTGCGCCTGAAGTATGGGAAATGCAACCCAGAGGATCCAAAGCCGATGTCTGGTCACTGGGGAGCGTCTTCTTGGAGATGATCACAGTGATCAAAGGGTACACAATCAAAGAGATAGATAATTACATGGATGGATACCTTGGGCGGGGACGTGTAAGACGTCCACGAGGATTTTGGGAGGCCTGGGATGTAATTTCTCCTTGGTTGAATTACATCGCTGGTGGGCCACACCCCAATGATGACTTGGCCTTTGAATGGATAACATCCATGGTATGTATTGTGTCGCAGCAATGAAATGCTAGAACTCACATCACGTAGCTTCGTCCAAAGCCCGAAGAGCGCCCTACCGCATCAGAGCTCACACAATTCATGCTCAAGAAGGACACATCCCTTCCTAGACGCTCTGCCTTTCTACAACCATGCTGTTTTGGAGATGGTGTTGTTGAGCACTTGGACGCCATGGCAAGACCAGCTACAGGAATACAGGTTCCTGCGCTTGTATCCACCCCCAGCCAATGCTGTTGCGCAGCGCGTCGTGAACAACAGATTTTTTACGCATCATATGTGAGTTGCTCACCAGAGATAGACTCACGCTCAGCATTCCCAACCGGAGAGGTCTACTCGGATTGCGAGATGGGCGAAAATATGGTCCAGGTTTACCAGCCAGTCTCCGGAAACGATGGTACCAGGATCTGGGAGATAACTCGGCGTTTGGTAGTCAGTGGTCTTTGCGGGGATCCACAGAGGCGCAAATGTCTCTCTCTTTGGCTCCCTCTCGCTCAGATAAGATTCGTCCCCGACTTCCCTCAAATCACTATACGTTGGTCTGATTGCAACCAGTTGCGGCAGACTTCGTCCGAAAGCTACGGTCAACGGTACGACTTTTTGTATGACCCAGAGTCACCCAACAATGGGATCACTATTCGCTTCGACACTCAACGGCTCGCAGAACGTTTTATCGATGCTCTATGTTTCCCATACCAAGGCTTGTCGGTATACAACAAATGCGTACTCGATGTTTCGCCGGAGTTGACAATGACTACATTCGATGTCGATCGGGTCGAATACCACCTCGAAGCAGGAGGCAGCGTTGAGTATGTTTTGAGGGATGTGCCGAGATACCGTGTTGCTACGATCTCAAGCTCAAACCACGGGGAACGCGAAATCCGATCAAGAACACACATCATATGGCCAGAACTGAGTCCCCACATCTATATGAGTGAAGATGGTCAATACATCCATGCGCTGATGGAAAACATATCAATGCCCACTTACTACAGCGATATTCGAGGAGAGCGAAGTCCACCCAAGGGCAGAGTCGCCAAATTCAGCGAAGCGAGATTGATATTGGGAAGCTTCAGTCTCTTATTCCCGGCCGATTTAATGCAGCCTCAGAACTTGCTCACGCAAGGTAAGTCAGACAGCTCATTATGATAGCTCACCGCTTACCACTTGACAGATATTGCCACTATGCTAGAAAATTTGACTGGCTGGACTCCTTTGTACATCCGAAGGATCAAGTCATTCAGAAGTAAGCACAGGTGGATTATCCCCAAGAAATATGACTCAGCAGATCTGTGGCTCTGGGAACGGGGATTGAATGACGGTCAACAGAGTGCACTTTCGACTCAGCAAGCCGTCACCTTGCGCTTGGCTGACGAGACACCGGTCACGTTGTGGACTTGTGGCATTCTTCAGCAATCTTTTGAGGCGAAATCCGACGCTCTCCTAACAATCACAGTGCTTGGAAAGAGCAAAGGCAGGTTACTGGACACGCGGGGCATGACGGCCGTCGAGTCTGGCGACAACCAGGAGTCAAGACCAGTCCCGCCGAAGAATGGGCAGCTTTCTGAGATCTTACTAACCTTCGAAAGTCGAGATGGTACGTGAACTTGACACCTTGACACACAGCGCCATGTTGTTGCAGGGGAGACTTGACTAATCTTGCTGTCTACAGACCGATCAGCTTTCATACAGGTCGCCCTGGGCGAACATCGATCCCGGGATGTTGCAAGTGATCATGTTGACCGATAATGGCGATGATCAACTGACAGGACAATGAACATGTTCGTACATGATCCTCCTCCGGGACGGCCGCATTGAATTGGCCAAGCTGACGATCTTTCAAGAACGCCACAATGCATTTGGGAGAGCCTATGCGCAGACTCGGACGGTAGGAGCCGGCGTATTGTGATGTCTGACTAGACTACGAGTACGAAGACATGCCTTCGCGTGCATTGGCAGTGGGGTGCTCTGGACTGGACACACGAACGAGATTGCAAAGGTTGAAGCATGTTCATACCAAAGATAAGTTGACGGATCAGCTCGCATAGGCTCTATATGCTAAGGTTGTCCCTGCGCGAAGGGTGCACTCTGCTTTCGTCATGTTCTCGGGGTCGTGGGCGAAATGGAATGTCGCTGCCACCCTAGCGGTTAGACAGTCCCGCCACGGCGGTACGTAGAAGCCGTGAAAAGGAACTCATACTGCATTTTCCAGGTCCGACAGAACAGTCAGGTTCTGACTCGCGATAATAGTACTCCTCATTGGAAACGCGCGGTAGCTTTGGGCCAAAGTAACCCGAGGCTGCTCTCGCTTTCGTCCTCAGCGCTCGCAAACTCACCCGCTGCACCTCTCCAACGATGCCACGCTCGCAGCCCCTTGGCATTTGAATTTGGCAGTGAGTGAAACTCGGTGCATATTTCCCATTCGCGCGATCGCCTCCTTCATTTATCGCCGGGTCTTCGATTGGTCTCAATGATCCTGGTGCATGAAGCGAAGGAGCGAAGGAAGCAGATGAGGCAAGCTAAGGCCGATCGGCTCTAAAAAAACATGCGCTAGCAAATCGCGACGACCGAACAAGCTTTTCAGATAAGCTCATCGCTAGTTCAGGGGGTATAAAAGAGGCGCAAGCCTCCCCGACGCCCTTCACGCCTCTTGCATCAACGCTCAGTCGCTCTTTCACAGCTCCATACTTCGTCACGCTCTTTTTGACAAGTTTATCGATACGTAATTTCTATCTTTGCATATAATCCCCAGTCACAAGCTTTCCGGCAAACTTCAAGCTTATTTACTGCATCCCGAAATCCCCCGTGTTCACGCCGCAGCACCGCATATACGATATCAAAATGCGTCAATCTATCGCTCTCTTCTCCACCCTTGCGGCCCTCGCCCTCGCCGACACAGAACTTCAGTTCTTCTGGCCCGGCTTCGACAATGACGCCTCCGGCGCGATGCCCGACGCTTCCGTCATTTCTGCCAATCCGTCCACCACCGTCCTCGAACTCGCCTGCCCCACGAACGTTGACTCCAACGACTGCGGCTGGGGCACCGGCGAACTCACCATGTCCATCGTATCAACAACTATATACTATGCCCAGGTTCAAACCGATACGGTCAGCGTGAGCTTCGGCTGCACAAACGATGTTTCTGCCACCGCGATGGCGTGTGATATGCTTGTGAAGGACAGCGGTTTCGTCACGGAGGGATTCTCGGACAGTATCATGAGCGATGCCACGACATATACCGGAACTGAGGTTGCGTTCCAGACTGCGACTGTGACGGCTGGTCAAGAGAAGCTTCAGGGTGGTGCTTCTGGGTCTGGCGGTTCGTCAGCTGCAGTGGAGACAGGTGTGTCGGCGCCTGCTAGCAGCTTTGCGACCAAGGCTTCCAGCAGTGGAGCAACAACTGGTGCCCCAGCTTCCAGCGGTTCCGGTTCGCCTACCACGGGCAGCTTGGCGGTTAAGAGCACCGGCGCCGCTGCTAGGTTTGGTGTCGAGGGCGCTGCGTTCTTCGCGATGGCTGGAGCGGCGGCATTTGCGCTGTGAACGGTAATGCCTGGGGGTGGTTGGAGAGAAGGTTTGAATTCGTAATGTGTATACCTTTTGCGCATATCCCTTTTGGACGTACAAAATAGATTTACTATTGATACCTGTTCAGCAAACACCTTGCCATCCCGCGTTTCTCTTGATTGAGTTGTTCTCGCTGCGTCCTCATAAAGCACATCCCTCCGCTTCGTCCAGGGGCAATGTAGCTGTCACGTAACCCACCGGCTCTCCTCACCTTGCAATTTGCAAGCCACAGCTCCTATCGCCAACACACTCGGTTGTTAGTCATCCATTTCAATATACCATTTCCAAATCCGGTTCGATCGACGCCGGGATTCCGATCCCACTCACCGGATGGCGCGACGCCTCGTCTTGTGTTCGCGCCCGCCCCTTCAACTTCCAGCCGCCATGGCAACTTCACTTTATCTGCCAAACCTACCTGCTCACCACCGCCAATACCCCACTCGTCATATTCTTCCCAACAATGAGCCGTTACGTTCCGCCGATCCATCCGTTTCCCTGGCCCACAGACCTGCAATGCGGCTCCGCGTACATCAACTTGGCTTTTACTAGCGACCTGCTCGTCGGCATCGGCGGCGGAAATATCGACACCGAAGTCGCGATTCCAGAGTCGTGGGTCGATGTTGGAGAAGATGGAGTGAATCGGACGAAGGAGGCGTATAGTCTTGTGATGACGAGGCTGAGGACAATCGGGGTGGAAAGGACGAAGTTTGTGCCGATGTATCGTGAGTGCTCCGAGCCCGCTCTCGATGGAGGAGCCATGAAATTTGGGGGCTGCAGGGCTAATGTGGGCCGAAATAGGGAATGCGACGTTCGAATCTTCAGACGACAAGTGGCTGGTACCCGACAAGCCGTACCTCGAGTATCTTGGCCCGCCGTCTACATCCTCCGAGCTCGACTGTGACGAACCGTACCACCTCCTCTACGTGAGCTACTACGGCGATATCCTGTCTGATCATTACCTCGCGAAGTATGAAGGCGTCGATTGGTTATTTCATCTATACGAGGGTGACACGGGTGGGGAGATGAAGTACGAGATGGATACAAGGTGCCCACTCGCCTTCAGTGAGTCTTTCGCGAGCTGTGATATGCAGGGAAGGCATTACAAGTATGCCCGTTGGGGGAAGGGGAGGCGCTGCAGTTACGAGAAATGGGAAAGGGAGGCTGTGAAGGGGCTGCCAAGTGTTAGGGGCTGCGGGGAGAGCGATGGGAGTCCGACTGAGGGGACCCCAGGTAATGGAAGTGGTGGGGAAGTGGGAAGTGGGAAAGGATCGGAGAAGGTGGATTTGGGGCTCGCCGTGGGGTTGCCGCTTGGTATTGTGGGTGGATTGGTGCTGGTTGTGTTGCTGGTAGTGTTTGGACCAAGGTTGAGGAGGAGGTTCTTGAGGAGTGATGAGGGTGGAATCAGGCTCTGAGTACACCATCGTGGAAACTTGGGCACGTAGTGTTTTGGTGGCCCTATGACGGAATGAACTAAAGAAACTTGATGATACATTGGGTAAGTCGCATGAATGGCCCTCTTTGGTGCTCTAAAAGACATTCTCTGACTTTTTCAACATCTAGAATCTAACACCCTTGTGGCAAAAATCCATCGTAAATATTTCGGAACGCTGAGCCTTTGCATTCGAACCACTACTTCGTCGACGGGGATCTCAGCCCCACTTTCGCAACCACCCGATTTCGTTAGCCATGCGACACAACACGCGCGTGCTAATCTCCGGGTGGTGGTCTGGCCCAAGCAACGTTTCCACACCTTCCCGACCCAGTAGGCAGGGATGATCCCCCAGAGTGTTGATGATAAGCTGCTCCAAAGGTGAGTCGAGGGCCGCACGGTCCATGCCAAACACGTACTCGGCTACGATGGCGAAATCCTCGACTGCCAGAACTTGAAGACCGTGGACAATGTACTTATCTCCGATTGCCCACATCTTCACATGTAGCAGCAATTGTGTTTGGTCACCCTTGGGTATGTATGGTTGACAGGTCTCACAAGGCTTCAAGTCTCCCCTAAGTTCATGCTTTAGGTATACTCGAGGGCCTCGGCCTGAGACCGCGTGACAACATTCGGATACGTCCTCCCAGGACACGCTGCACATAGATGATGATGCGTAGGCGAAGTATCACTTTTTGCCGTCGCTCCATGACATCTCTGTGCTGCTCAAGCATTCCCCAGTAGGAAGAAGTGGGTAGTAGTCTGCCGAGTACAAATACTGGGTGAGTAGCTTGATTATCTGCGGGAGCCTTCCATCCTCTAGAAAGCAAACTAAATACATCATCACTTGATACCCCATACACACAGACAGAGAAATCAGCCTGGCAAAAGATGTAGAGCAGTGTTCTGCCTGGGCGACGTTTCATTTTTACTCACTGGAGGAGCTGGGAGCTAGGATGTTCGTAGCGTCAACTGAGATCGTAATGACTTCCAGACGATCACGAATAGCTTGCTTTCGATGTCTTGATTGCACAAGCTAGACTGTACGACATCCTTGAACCAAACCGATAACGCATCTTCCAGGCTTTCGGAGGCTCGGTAGTTGGTTTTGGTTTTGGTTTGGTGACTATTTACGTCTGGTACTCTAAGTACATGGACCTCCCGTGGGGTATGCGGACGTGCGAAGCAGGGGGGGGGGTGCCTCCCTCCTCCCTGAACGCAGTTCTTGTGATAAACTGCCTGGGCTAGGTGCCAGGCTTGCCGTGTGATGATTCTCCTCCGGATGAGAAAGCGCGCACATGTGAGAAGTCGCAGTGGCGACGTGTAGTAGTGAGAGACAATAAGCGCCCCGTGAAGCTGCCCCCCACAGGGGGCTGGCGCTGGCCTTGTCTCGCAGTGCCAGCTGCGAGAGTCGGACAGAAGGGGTGAATAGGGGCGGCCCACGGCCGCCCTTATCCTGCATGGCTCGGTAGTTGGGATGCCCTGGGTTGCTCTCTGTTCATGTTAAATCACTGGGCATGCGCTTTATACTCAGAAGACACCTCGGGCTCTACGAAATGAAAGGTACTCGATATCTGGCCAAGCCAATCCTCTCTAAGTTTTATTTCGAGTAGTGTCAAATTTGCTGACCCTGTGTCAGGCCGCCCTCGAGCTCGCGTAGCTCTTTAAGGTATTCTCTTTCCTCTTGATCGGTCACCTGCATGCCGCGCAAGTCGCCGAATTCCAGTGCAAAGATATGCATGGCAAGACCAGGAAACACATCCAATCTTCTTTCTACTTCAGGGTATAAGCCAAAGAACTGCAAATGCTCCAAGACCTTCCAACCGACGATCGGTCTGAAACCGTGATCGTTATCAGGAATGTGCGAGTATACGAAATCGACCACTTCCCAGAAGAATGGGCTTGTGAGGTGATCGAATTCATCCCAGTTGCACGCCTGCAGAGCGTACTCCTTCAGGCCTCTGATGTTGTACTTCTCAGCCAATGCGTAGACTTTGACATGCGTTACAAACTCCTGATCCGAAGGGTACTTATGCTCCTGCCGATACCATTCATCCCAATCTCTCTTTGTGATCATTTGTACTGCGTGTTTGGTGGCTTTGTGTAATTTATATGGGATGGTGAACCAGGTTGTACGTCCGCGTTTCTGGGATTTTTAGGCTCTTTTCCTTTGATCAAACAATGGACTTACCATCGAAGTAATCTCAGGGACGGCACTCAAGCACTGAGCCAAAAGTAGGAAATCATCGTCGTTCTGTGGGAATTTTGCGAAGGAGTCGCACAGGCGTTTTGCAAACGGGCTTTTGGGTCCAGTCAGTTGCGAGTAGGTGAAGGCGAATCGCTGCGATGGCTCGTCGTAGTCACGAAGTATTTGGTATCGCTGCTCGTAGAAGTACTGCATCATATATTTCACAATCTCAGGTTCATCCTCTGGCAGATCGACCTTGTTCTCTTCTTTCTCCTGGTCCATTATCAGTCTCGTGCAGTGTTCAATCATCTACGCATTGAGCCATACTTTACCGAACCTGGTTGCGGCATCAAAAAAGTCGCATTGACTACAGACGATGGCTTTGTGACAGCGATACGTATCGGACCCACAGGTCACTGTAAAGTCTGAATACTTTCCCGAGCCTCGCAAGCTTGAAGAATCAGTTGGTACCTTGTCTTGTAGGGTTGGGCACATACGAGCTGAGCAATCGCGCTAGATGTTCGAATGAGTGCACATTTACGGATGGCTTTCCGTTGCCAGATTGCTGTGCCATTTTTCGCATGACAACAATCTGTTCGGAAACAATCACGGTCGTGGTGATCGTGATGAGGCAGATTGTGGAGGGGTAATGGAAATGCGCACGATCAGGGTGCAGACCTGCAGTGTGAGCAAGCGTGATTCGCTAGCCATATTCAGACTAGCGCACTGTCTTCCAAGAATCTCAACTTTATCTTTCACCCTCAATTCGACCCTTCGATGGGACATGCACACAGCTTTTCACTCTTTAAGTTTTAAGGGGGATNAAGAATCTCCTCAGTCAAAGGTAGTAATTGCCACATTTAACA
>JAFHBV010000369.1:0-37633 GCA_019022785.1 Pseudomonodictys pantanalensis | reverse complement strand
GTCGGCCGTCTGGGTCACGAGTTTGGCTGGAAGTACCAGGATGTTGTTGCCCGGTATGCCCCCCCCCCCTGCNTGTCCCTATCGCCTCTATCCAGCACACTAACTTATTCTCTCCAGTCTTGAGGAGCGCCGGAAAGCCAACGGCTCGGCGTACTACGAGCGCAAGAAGCAGGCACGGAGGCAGCTGGCCAAGGCCACGACGGATGCAAAGGTGGACGGCAAGGTCAAGGAGCAGCTTGCTCAGTACGGTTACTAGACAAGCAGGGGCATGGGAGTTTCAATGTTTGCTGGCACAAGTCGGCGCGGATTGCATCGGGGTCATAGGATTTTCTTCCACCTCAAACATATTTCGACCATTCGGAGGAGGTGTCCGGGCAAAAGAGCGTCACCTGCTTACGAGTTCACGGTTCTCTTCACGGTCTGATAATCTCTTCCGGCTAGAAGAATCTGCAAAATGAAATCTCAAGGCTGCATCTTGTGGGTTGACCATGCTGTGATGGAGCTGGTTCGTTGTTAATCTATCCAATCTTAGTCATCCCGACATGGTCCTGCGTGGCCCCGAGGCGCACCAGCATCCTCGCTCCTCTCGTACTCTTCTGCTTTCCTACTTCGTATCCCGGCTCGTTTACAATGACCTTTCCAAGCAGTCGGCCCACTGCCATCGGCCAGGAGGAAGACGTGTTGTCAAACGCCCCGCCGCCAATCATTGAGGCTGGCGACTGACCTCGGCTTTGGCGTCTCACTCCCACCTCGCCGATCGTGTAGCTACCCCAGCTTTTTAAGGGACTCAAGGTAGCTCTAATGCTACCCGCGGGTGCTGGCTGCTTTTCGATGAGCTGACGACACTGGATTATTCTTCTCACTCGTCTTCCAAAGGCCTCGGTTGCCCCCGTTGCAACTTGACCGCTCCGCACGTCGTCCGCGCCCGCAGAGCCCGCTATCACGGCCCAAGCAAGCTTCGGAAGCTGCATACCGGAAGCACAAGAGGTTGTGAGAGGCGCCATGTCACCCCTGGACAGGCTGCAGAAGCTTGCTTCGCATTTTACCAGTGCGAACCCGGTGCCAGGCTCCATACATGCGGGCGATAGCCATGAGTACCACCACAGGCACAACTTCCACACGCTGTCGCCCACGAACTTCTTGTGGAGAGCCGCGTGCATAGAGCCTCATGTATGCCACACCCCATGTACGTGCACCAGCTAGTCCAACCCGCTGACACGCCTCCCTAGGCCATGGCAATCTACCACAAGACCGCCAACGATGCCATCCTCCGCCGCTCCTATGAAGAAGCCGCCGACCGTGCACGCGGCCTCGCCTACTACTTGCTCAAGCACGGCTACAAGCGCGTCGGGATCCTCGCGACCAACACGCCCGCCTTTCTCGAATCCGTCTTTGGCATCCCCGCAGCCGGCGCCGTATCCGTGGCTGTAAACTATCGCCTCAAGACGGACGACATATCCTACATCTTCCAGCACTCAGATGTCGATGTCATCATCTGCGATTACGAGTTCGAAGGCCTGCTGGACAAATACAAGGCCGACAAGCCGGATGTACCCATCATCGTAGACACGGATACCGACGCGACCGAAGGCGAGCTCAGCGGGCCTTTCGATGAAGTAGTGCTGGAGGGGTTGACATACGACCACGAGAACGGGAACAGAGGCTGGGCGGGGCTGGAAACACAGGCAAAAGATGAGGAGAGCGTGATAACGCTGGCATATACATCCGGCACCACCGCCCGTCCCAAAGGCGTCGAATTCACACATCGCGGGTGTTATCTCGCCGCGCTGGGCAACATCATTGAATCAGGCCTCAATTACCACACGGGGCGCTGCAAATATCTCTGGACGCTGCCAATGTTCCACGCCACGGGCTGGACATTTCCTTGGGCCATAACCGCTGTGCGAGGAACGCACTACTGCTTGAGGAAAATCGACTATCCCGAGATCTGGCACCTGTTGAAGGAGGAAGGCATCACGCACTTCAACGCCGCGCCTACCGTGAATACACTGCTCTGCAACGCGAAAGAGGCGGTCCGACTTGACCGTCCGGTTCGTGTAACTGTCGCCGCTTCCCCGCCATCGGCCTGGTTATTCGAGCAGATGATGAACCTGAATCTGCATCCTGTGCATGTCTACGGTCTAACGGAGACCTACGGCCCGATTACGAAAGGATATCACATGCCCGAGTGGGAGGAGATTCCAGTGAAGGAAAAGTACGCGAAAATGGCGAGGCAGGGCCACGGTTTCGTTGTCAGTCTACCGGTGAGGGTAATCAAGCAGGACCAGCCGGAGGGTATACTCATAGATGTGGAGAGGAATGGTAAGGAGATTGGTGAAATCGTCTTCGAGGGAAATATTTGCGCGAAGGGATACTACAAGGACGCTGAAGCGACACGGAAGCTGTGGGCGGGCGGAGTCAGCCACAGTGGCGACCTAGCAGTCTGGCATCCGGATGGCGCAATCCAGATCCTCGACCGAGCAAAGGACATCATCATCTCCGGTAACGGCCCTCACCCAAAGTTTCCCCTCTGCATCTAACGTGTAACCACAGGAGGCGAAAACATATCCTCCGTAGCCCTCGAATCCATGCTCGCAACCCATCCCTCCATCCTCGAGGTCGGCGTCGTCGCAGTCCCGGATTCACACTGGGGCGAGCGACCCAAAGCCTTTGTTACCGTCAAAGAAGGCGAGAGTATAAAAGGAGAAGACGTAATCGACTGGGCGAAACATAAAAGTGATATTAGCAAGTTCATGGTGCCGAGGGAGGTGGAAATCGTGGCGGAATTGCCTAAGACAAGTACCGGAAAGATTAAGAAGAACGTTCTTCGGGAATGGGCAAAGGGCCATCGGGGCGTGCAATGATGACCGGTACGGGGCTACAGTGGATCTCCAAAGGGAGCCGGATAGAAGAGTGGGTATTTTGGGCGCCGTCGCTCGTCTTTCACGGCGCGATGCTATTTGGGGAGGGAGGAAGAAAAGTACAAATCTTGTATGTATCGTGCACTGGTAAGGGATCGAAACAGGCACGGTTGGTTCGTCTCATGGCTTCATCTGATCACAATGCATTTGATTCTCTCCTGACCGTCTCTCTCTCTTCCTTCTTGCATTTCTTCCTCTCTAGGGAGAGGAAGGATTGGCGCCAGTTCGATGCGGTGCTTGCATTCGCATGAGGGTCGAAGGAACGACTTCCTAGGTAGGTAGGGGACCTCGGAAGGCTCGCCCCACACATCAGGGTGAAAACGCAACAAGCAACGTGCACTTCCTTCAGGTCCAGCGCATTCACATTCTACGATGGGTCAGGCGCCGTTCGGGATCGGTGCAGGAACCCGGTGACCCAGAGCAACAGCCGTCAACGAACGGGACCTGCCCTCAGCCATGTCCCTGGGTTCTCGACCACCGACACCTTTGACTCACTGTCCACACCCGGCCTCGATAGCAGAGCCTGCAATTTCTCTTCCTCGGCGTCCAATGATCGACTAGCGAAGTCGAGTAAGAGTGCCATGGCGGTTTCGGGGTGTCGTAGACGGCAGCTTGGTGTTTCGGAGAAGCTTCAGGAAGAGGTAGCTATGACGGGTGCTTTATATCGTAAAGCCAAGCGTCTGTGGGGAATGACAGCCATACGCACGGTCTCTTCCTGATCACGTTATTGGCGATGGTGAATGTTTACCAATCCCTCCCCCCGATAACTGCCACAGTGAAGCCGTTGTATGCATGATTGTTGACATTGAGTGAAAGATATATTGCTTGCAGATGACGCAAGTAGACTGGGCACAGGAGAAGCCACGACTGCCGGTCGTCTCGCTCCTTCCTCCTTCAACCCACGCTCCTGACTTCTGGCCGACATCCGGATCAGAAATAATAGACTGTCCATCTATACACCGTGGCGTATGCTATTTTGCCCCACCCCTCCTGAAATCGAGGCAGGCGCATTACCCCCTGTGGTCCCAGAGTTGGGACAGCTTCCGCTCATAATACTCCGAGAACACGCCCTTCTCCGGCAGCCGAGGCCCCCTTTTCTGTCTCTCCTTCAGCACCTGTTTCCGCTCTGCCACCAGGGCCCAATACGCGCGCTTGTGTTCCTTGTCCGTGTACTTGGTACCCAAAACCTTCGATATATCGCTCCAGCGCACACCTGCATCACCCAAAGCAAGCAACATTCGCTTATCCTTCTCCCTCTTGGAAACTGGACTGACGCCCGAGCTAGCCCTGTATCCGATTCGAGTGGTACCCGTCCACCGGTTCAGAGCAACTTGGCCAGCCGGTGTCCAGCCAATTCTGAAAGCTTCGTCACGTAGGAATTCTACCATTTCAGGGCGGATATGTTTGTTCTTAAAGGACTGTAGTTTCACCTCTCTGATGAACGCCACTGTCCGTTTGCGCTCGCGTATCCCCATCCTCCTCAAGTCAACAGGGGAAGGAGTTCTCTGGCGGGCTGCATCTCGCCGTGGCCGGCGTAACTGGACGGCCTCTGGAGCGGTCACAACTACCGACTGGGACGACGAGACGCCATTCAAGCTACAAGGAGACGTGTCTTCAAGCCCAGTGGCGAAGGCCCCAGAGTCGGGCCCCAAAGGAGTTGGAGGTGCAATGGAACCGACGAGATATTGCGGCGGCGGGAGCGAGGGAGGCAGAGCGGCGGACATCTGGCGATCGAAGGGGGTATTGAGCCTCTGATTCCCATGACATACCATCTCCTCAGGCTCCTCATTCTCCACAGGCCCCGCATTGTACATGTAGTCGAGCGCGATGTGATTCGCTAGCTTCGACAAGTGCCCACCAGCATCTTTTTGACGGCGAGGCGCGTCCGGCCTCATTTTCAAGTCCCCATTTGGATTGTATTCGGATTGGGGATCAGGATCTGAAGGGACTATAAGTGCAGGCGCACCGAAAGGACTCGGCGTTGGCGAAGGGGTGGACTGGGGAACAGGGGCTGAAGTGTATGTGAGTGTAGAATCAAATAGGGGAACAGGCAAAAATGGGGCGCTGAATCCAGGCCATGCCCATTGTCGTGGGCTCAGAGGCATGTCGTTTGAGCGCGGGTGTTTTGAAGGGGAGTCCGGGTTCGTCTTCTCTCCTTGCCTTGATCTTTAGTCGGCGTGAAACTCGTACTGTACTTCCTCTTTTCTCTCAAGCCGAAATCGGGGATCGCTGACAGCTAAATTGCAACTCAGTGTGTGCTGCTTCGGTCTGAGCGGTGTCAAGGGGGAAGAAGGCTTTATAGCGGTGTCAAAAGGAAAGAAGGCTTTATAGCGGTGTCAAGGGGGAAGAAAGCTTTATAGCTCTAGGCGTCTTAGCCAGCGGGTCCATTTTTCCTAAAAATCATCGATAGCACGACGAAGCACCCATCATTCCTTGGATTCGATGTTGAGATAGGCGACTGAGATTCTACGGTTCGACAGCTCGGTAGCGAACTCTAATACTTGGGAACTGTTCCGATTGCTTGGTGGGCAAACCAGAGACCCTTGAGTGACCCACTGGGTATGAAGTGCCTATAAAACTTGTGGAAAAGTGAGCAAAATGTTTGAGGATTCGTGGAAAATGGCTCCGAGCACGAGATACGTTGCTCATCGTGTTCCAGCGAGTATCGCCTCGGCGTCGTCATATTCAATAACTCTCAGTGCTCCCAATGCCAGAATGACCCATACTCTCATACGGGCTGTGGGAGTTCTGAACGAGGCCTTCTGAAAATTTCAGTAAAACTCCAACTTCGGAAAATTGACTCACAGAACCCCCGCAGGCCCCACAGTGCCCACCTACACGCATTACACTGCACCCGCCGACGTCGGCACGGGCAACGCCCTATGCAGCCTCGCCACAATCTCCAGATAGTCCTCTTCGTTCTCCTCCGTAATAATGCCATGCCGAATGAAAAAATCAATCATGACACTCGCACAATTCGCCTTGAACTCCTCCCTTCTCAGCGCCTCTTCCACCTGAACCAGATCCCATAGCTCAAACCCCTCGACTTCTTCATCATTTGGCCGCGGCACCACGTTTGCAGGCAACTCGATATCATACACATAAATCACATCCGGCACCATGCTACCTTGGCTCTCAGCCACGTACGTGATCACGCCTGCTGCCTTAGCGCGCTCTTTTACCAGGTCCGCGGGCAGCGAGGCTTCTTCCTCCGACTCGTGCAGAATGCATTCAAAAGGCGACTCTTCGGCTCGCACGCCGCCGGCCACGGTCGTGTCCAGCATGCCTGGGTAGCTGAAAAGATGCGCGCTGCGTCGCGCGACCCATATCTTCATGCCCGTGGGCGTGTTCACATATGCAGTCATGTGTGCACCGCGGCAGGCTGTACCGAAGATCGAGGCGGCGGAGCGGAGGAGGCGAACCGTTGGGTAGCGGGCGCCAATAATCCGATAGTCTTCCGTACAGGGCCAATTAAGGGCGACGAACTGCTTGGACTCAACGGCTTCGTTGGCCACCGCGGCGAGCGCACGGTTACACGCGGTCGTGGTGTCCTGACCGTTGGAGCTGTCAAGAAGTTGTACTGTTCGGGGGCTGGAGTGGCTGATCTCGAAGTCCGAGGTCCATCGCAGCTGCTGGACCACTGAGGGGAGCAGGTAGCCATGCGGTCGTGGGTCATTTGGCAGAAGGAGTTGGTAGAACGCGGCGTCATCGTCCGCATATGGTGTCCTGGCGATGTCGATGTGGGGAAAGCTGCGCGGGTTAGCATTGTTTGGCATCGTTCGAATCCTGCTGTTCTATACTTGTCTACGGCCTCCACGAGGTCAAGGTAACTTTTCCGGTTTGTCATAACTGCTACACGCTTGCTTATGCGTCGCCTACTTGCAGGAAAGGTAAATATGGCGGCCAGTTCCGAGCGAATGGGATTGTTGTGAGAAGACCTGGATGTATCCAGAGTCGTTTCTTGGTGTTCCTCTTCCCGGAAATGTGTGCGCCTTGCAGTTTCCAATCTTCCTATGGCTACGAAATGAGGTTGTCACTATCCTGTCCGCACCGAGTGCGGTAAACTGAGATCGATGGTGCGAATAGGATGCTGTAACCGTGAGTTTCGGAAGATGGATTCGTGGGGTTGCAGTGTCGATGACTCAACCAATGGCAGGCCTTCTTTACCGAGCAATCTCCGGGTGCGTCACGGCCGAACGGTGCGATGCAACTAAAAGTTGGAGCTGATTCTAGGCAAGGGCAGCGTTGTATAGGGGGTCCTCAGGACGGGCGTATGCAGAACAACTGCTACTCTTGTGGTTCTGTTGGTCAATCAGTGGCTCCCAATTTTCACTTCTCGCCAAGCTGCAAGCACGGCGAGCGTGCAACGGTGAATCCAGTATTCATCAAGTCTGCTTGAACATCTTCCTTGGATCCACAGCCCCCGTGCTTATACTCAGGACTCTTCCACCTGTAAGTCCTCCTTCCTCATCCCTTTCCTCCCACATCGGTTTCGCTCGATACCAGAGTAGCCAGGCCACGACCAGCACAAAGGTAACCGGAATTGTTACGGCAGCATATATTCTCCCTTGCCATCCTGCCGTGAAGTTAATCATGTCGGTGCTAAATAATGTCGCCAAGAAAGTCCCAGGCAGGAAAATAATTGTTATGAGCGCTAGGGTCTTCATGGCCTTCGAGTCTTTGATCGCTTCGCGGGCGAGTCGGTGCTGTAAGCGGGCATCGCGTTGAGCGATGAGATTGTAGAGCTGTGCTGTAATGAGTGATGGATCAGTCATGTGGATATGCGCTGCTCACCAGCGTTGTCTGGCTGCTTATCCGATCTGGCAACTCCTTCACACTGAATTCGTAAGTTGCGGTCTCCGCCTGACACTGAGCGACAGCCTTCAGAACGTCTTGTATCACGCCTCTGTCGTCGGCGAACGCATCGCGAACCGTACGAAACATCTTCTTCTCGAACGTGAAGCGCCGTGACAGATCTGTAATCTCCATGCGCGTCGCATGCAACATCTGACTGAGATGGCCGTAGTCTCGAGCATCCACGCGACTCCCCGAAGATTCTTCATGATGCAGGAAATGCCGTGAATGGCCTCGGGGCAGCGGCTGAAGCTCCTCCATGATCTGCTCGTCGACGGTCTCGATGGTATGCTGAACGCTTCTGAACATCTCCGAAGTCGTAGAATGGTAGGCATTCATCAAGTCAATGAGAAGGTCGCGAGGATCCATCCTGGACTGCACGGAGTACAGCTTGGCGTTGCCGAGGCGGGCGAGGAAGTTCAAGGTGTCTTGGGCGTGCGTCTGAACAATCGCGACTCCCTTGTGATAGTGAGGATCGCAAATTAGCATCCATGTCCAAAAGCCCTTGCTGTAGAAAGGGGTCTGGATGATATACACTTGGTTGAAATCAGCCAATAGATTCCCCAGCTGGTCACCTACGTACCGTGATTGCCGCTTCGGGCCTTGACGTGTTCGAACCAGCCTTCGACCCGAGAGAATGGATATCGGAGATCAAAGTCGTCGAACAACTTCCATAGGGGTGTTAGTCTGCTGTCATCGAATAACCCATGGAAAGCCTCGTTGGGACTCAAAATCTTGCTCTTGTCTGATTTGCAAAGTCTAAACATACTCAGAGATCGGTCACACTGTAGTTTCTGGAGTGATCGTCGTGACTTACAACATAGAGCAATATCTGAGGTCCTCATCAGCAGGATCGGGGGAGGAGTTTGATGAATCTTCGCTAAGACTCTGCTCTCTCACGTTAGGACCAGGATTGCACGCCTACACACTCAGCGTAAGGATCTCACCTCGAGTATCCATGGATGGAATCGGTTCAGCAGGCCCCACAAGTCGTCGCGCGACGCCGTCGTCCACTTTTGGTATCCAAGGTTTCGATATTTCGGGTCATAGGCGATTAAGTCAGGAGTGGGCGTCTGCAATGCCTCCGTCATCCCAAGCTTCACGCGCGCGTTAAAGAGCTCGATGTTGACGCCGTTGATATATGGCTTGACAGCCCAGAGTTTAGGTTGGCTCAGGTAGTTCGAGCTCAGTCGATCGTAGCATTTGGTTATATCTCTAAAAAGCCCCGGTTCGATGCGACCGCCTTGCAGTTCGTGTGGTGAGAAGGCCATCAATGGGTCTATGATCACGGTGCTCGTAGAATATCTGAGGTGGGATTCTGGGGGAATACGGCGCGCTGAGAGAACTTCTCTCAAGCTTTTCTTTGGATTGCTAGCCGTAGTTCGCATTACGACGTTCGCCATTATTTTCTCGTTGGGGTCGATGCGCCGTCGGATCAGGATTGTGATGCGAGTCTTCAGTCGGTCGTATTTCTCGCCGATAAGCTTGACCTGAACAGCATCGTTCGATGGGTGATGTTGGAATTCGGCATATTGTTTTCGGTATTTTGTCCGGCGGTCGAATAACTTCACCTCCACTCGATCTGGTCCATATGCTGGCGGCGTATTGTATTGGGGACGGTGCATCGCGCTGATCACTTCTGCCGCCTCAGGTTTCCCATCCAGACTGTCAAAGTTGACCTCGATACTAGCATCAGCACACGCATCGTCCAGGATCCACCAATCCGCATCGAGGATGACGATGGTGGCCGGTTCATATCCTTCGCCTATGTCTCCATGAATCGCAGCGAGCAGAGTGACTTTTCCATAGGCTTTCAGCGAGCTTGGCAGCTGCAGTTGCAGGAGGTTCTTCCGGTAGCCAAATTTGTCTTCCTGTTGCTGGTTCGAGGGTCCTGACATTCTCCGGGTTCATTTGAGAGGAATCGTTCAACGAGGTGCATGTGTTTCTCGCGATGAGACTCACAGGATTCAGGTGGCTGCCTTGCTCCCCGGGCGCGTACGTCCAATGAGCAGCCCGTTCGTATTGCTCGACGATCATTGTGGCTATGGTGTTGTGCCGGCGAAGACACTGAGTAATACACCGAAGCGCACGATAAAATAACGCGATAGGTGCCTGGGAGATGACAAGGCGCGTTAATGGTGCATTAATGTAGAGTTGTGAGTATTTCAGGATGAAAGCATCACAACACAGTGGAAAGGATGAGGAGGTGCCACCAACGCTTGTCCCGATACGATTAGCACGCTGTGATCTCGACCTGCCTAATTAGGCAACTTTGAAATAGTGTCGAAGTTTTATTTTGTGCTTCGGTGTTGAGTTCTTGGGACGAGACCTTTGTTGGGCACATTTCAGCTGGTCTCCAAAGAGCACATACGCCTGTAGATAGTCTTCGAGGTGCATTCCAGATGAACATGGCATTCAGATTCATAATGCTAGAGGTCTAGCTTCTATCATCTCGAAGATCCGGGTATAGCGTCTTTCCAATTGTTCCCATCCGTCCATACACCGACAAGTGAAGCATCCAGAACGCCACCGGCAACAAGTCGAGTTATCTATTTCTTTTTCGCCGCGCCCTCCATCTTAGCCTTCTTCTCGGTCCTCTGGTACCAGGCCTCCGCACCGATGCCGCCAAATACCAACGCGATACCCGACCACTGCATCCTCGTAACCGGATGCCCAAACAGGACCACGCTCAAAAGCATTGTCAGCATCTTCCTCGTCACGGTAACCGTAACCAGCAACAGACTGGAGAAATGCGCCAAAGTGCGGAAGATGAAGACCTGCCCAATCGCACCGCATGCCGAGAAGGCGAAGACATCCCATCCAACCGCAGGGTGTTTCTGGATGAAGGACAGCGCATCTGCGAGTTCGCCGCCGTTACTGAGTCCGATGTAGGAGCCTAGCGGGGTGGAGGACAGATACGGCGCGACGGCGAGGTAGGCCACGGTTAGCAGGGTTGACGTGATGTTCTGGGCGCACATCATCTGCGGCCCGGATAAGCCCTTGAACTTGCTAAACATATCGTCCTGCACCGTGTTTGTCAAGCCGTCAAACAGCAGGTTCACGCCCAGCAAGAACAGTCCCAGCATCTTGTTCGCATCTGCATTCACTCCCTTCTTCGCCGCCTTCTTAGCCGTGCTCGGACTATGCAGCGTAAACACTGCCACGCCCAGCGTCACACACAGAATGACCAGGTACTTGTAGATCGGATAGCGTTTTTGGAACAGCGTAATGTGGAGGAACATGACGGGTAGAAGTTTGCACGACTTGGCGAGGATGAAGGTTACGTAGTCGATGTGTTTGAGGGAGGCGTAGCCGAAGGGGGACGCAAGGGAGGAGGTAATCGAGATCAGGAGGAGTGGGAGGAAGATCTGTTTCGAGGGGAATATGGCAGGGACAGCGCGGCGGCCGGTGGAAGGGTGGCGCGGCGAGGAGAAGAAGAGATAGAGGATGCCGGCGCAGGAGGCGAAGGCGGATTGCACGGTGTTGAGGAAGACGGAGTAGGTGAAGCGTTCGTGCTCGGGGCCGTAGGTGGTGGTGGTTATGCGCTCTTGGAGGTAGGCCCAGCTCAAGCTGTTGTGATGTTAGCAGCCAGTCCTTTCTTCTACACAATACTTGTCCTGTCGACCAGCCTCTCCGCCCACGTCTCTAGACCGAGACAGATGCCACTTACAAGCTCGCATAGATCCCACCAACGCAGATCGCTAGCGCAAAGTGGCCTCCCTTTCTCTCCTCCTGCGGGTTCCTAGCCGCCGCATCGGCAACACTTGAAAGCTCCTGCTTCACCATCTCCGTGACGCTGTTGCGTCGTTGACGGACGTTGCCGTTAGCATGTTTCTGCGCGCTGCCATTTTGCGCAGATACGGGCGTCGAGGGTTTGGCGCGAGCCATTATACGTGACGTGTACTCGAGGCAGCTCAGATCGCGGGACTCGATTGCCCTGCGAGCAACGAGATTCGAGCTGGGAGGGAAGCGCTTCGAGTGGGGTGTAGTTTGCGCGGAAGGGACGAACGAGGGACTGGCGCTGATATTTGAGTCTTCAGTGATTGCGAAGCGTCAAGGTTCCATCTGCAGAGCGAAAGGAAAATGCAAAAGAGCGAGTGCCCGCAGCTTTTATAGGGTTCGGCGATGTACAAAAGTCAAAGGTGGCATCAAGCTCGGAACTCAGCATCGGAGCTATAGCCGCACTATAATTGGTGTGCGCCACACAGTCACTAAGAACAGCCTCATCTTCCAAACCCTTTCGGAATGCGCTTCGCTAAAACCCCTTGAGAATGCCAGAGCAATCCATGGATTTGCTGAAGTCTTGCGCACTATAAACGGTACCGACCAAAGCCGAAACTACTGTTGTGCGGCCGCGTGCACCAAAGCCATCCCATGGATGGCAGTCGACACAACACTTCAATTACTGTTCATGGGAAACGAATCTAGCAAGGTCGCCACTCTTGCATTACTACTCTACATGAGGTGAATTATGGAAGACAAGTCTGGTCTGCCGACTGCGGCTACCGTCTTCTGAAGCCGATAAAAGCATCAGGAGACGTAGGAGAAGTGGTAGGTATGAGGAAACGGTGTTAAGAGATGGAAGAGAGCGGATGATGAAGTAGTGGGTGGCATATGTCGAGACTGAAGGTGTAGGAGGGTGCGAGGGAGAGTATGATAGGAAAGGGTGTCGGCAACGGTCCATGTGTCGGGAGAGAGTGCTGGCGGAGGCGAGCGCAGGGTTTGACCCCTATCCAGATCCACCGTCTTAACAAAAAGAAAACCCGCCCTGCCACGATACAAACCATCGTATGCAGATGTGGGTATAAAAAGCCTATAACAGCCAATATTTGGATATCCAGGATATCATCCATAAGTCGTCAAATCGTGACCCGCTCAATTTGCAGTCAAGTTTCGGAAACAAAATAAAGGGTAATCCTGGAGGCAAGAAAAAGGGAAAAAATGCCCGTCCATGGTATCCATCCGTCGGTATGAGAAAAGAGGCCGATCAGAAAGAATCAAGCAAAGCCTTGCTTTTGGTTGCCGCTTCCAATGCGAAATCCGACAGTGTCGAGAACTCCAGTCAGACGATCAACAGAGTATACCCAAGGGCTCAGGAGTATCTGAAAGCGACCGAAACGTGCATCTGCTCCTTCGATCGTCACGCCAGTGCCTCACAATGATACGAGGCCTCGAGGGTAGCCGGCGGGAGCCTATTCCTGGGCCTGGCTGCGTCGCATCTTCTCAGCCTCTAGGTTCTCGTACAAGAGATACAGCGCCTTCTCGTTGGCGGTGGCACTTCCAGTAATAGTGAACATGCGCTCACCAGTTTCATCGTGAGGGGCTTTGGCAATGGAAATGCGCGCACCGGAGCTCTTGCGGATTTCGCTGATTTTGCTGCCTCCACGTCCAATGATACACCCAACCATGTCAGAGGGAATACTGATGTTCTGGGTTTGCATCTCCTCTCCGTCTTCCGTGTGAGTAGGAGGGGGAGGACGGCTGGCGGCGTCAGACCCGGAACGTCGGCTGTTGTAGGACGGTGGCGCATCGCTGAAGTCGGCGCCGTGGCCGGTGCGGTTGTAAGAGCGCCCACTCCCCATTCCGTTGGTCAATGGGCCTACACCCGGCTGGACCCTAACAGCTGGGTTGTAGAGCACGGTGCCGTAGCCGCGTTCGTGATCATCGATGAGGCACTTGCCAATCTCCCAGATAGCCTTCTCGATGCCCTGCGGGGAGCCCTGGACTTCGACAATGCGCTCGGTGGATTGTGGCAGCATCTCCTTCTGAGCGACCATGCGCACGCCAGACGCATCCTGGATCTGCTTAATCTTCAAACCTTGGCGACCGATGATAGTACCCATCTGATTGTGCGAGATCAGAAGGCGAACGGCTGTGATTCGTTAGTGGGGCCATCTTGGGAAGGGACAACGCGTGAGGCGGTCCGAGAATGCGTCGGGTTACGTACGATGGGTACCGTCGTTGCGGATCAGACCGCCCATGCCCATCTGGGGAGCCCCTTCGAGCAGTCCCTTAGCGACCAGGCCGTATGCTTTGGCGATGCCCGTGAGGGGCCCGGTGACCGATAGCACGCGGTCGTGGACGCCCTGCACCACCTTGCTCACGCCGGCGCGCACGCCCGTCTCGTCGCGCAAATCGGCAACGTTCTTGCCTGCCTTCCCTATGATGACACCAGCCTCCTTGGACGAGACAATGGCCCGCAGCGTTAGCTGCGACTCGGCGTACTCTTCTTCGGTTCGGGGAGCAACGTCGCCATTGTCGTTGACATTGAGGCGATCCACGGCCTCGGCGAGGCGAGAGGGATCCTGGGCCGCCTGCTGAGCTTCCTCGGCGGACATGGTGTAGGAATGGCCTAGGTGATGCTGTTGTGCGTTAGTGACGTAGCCTGCGCGACGTGGAGCTCAAGCAGAAGCCTACGGGAGGATGGGTCGCGGAGATGGGAGAAGCGCGTAGGACTGCGCTCGCTTGCTAGACTGGCGTGGATGTTAGAGAGCTTGTTGACATGCGGGGAGGAAACTCGGATAACAGAGCAGCGACCTACCGTTGGTTCGCGGAAGTGGCGGGGGGAGGTGGTCGGTGCGGATCGGCAAGGACCAGGTGAGAGCGGGCGGGAATGTGAGAGGAGGGACAGGGGAGAGGAAGTGTGGAGGATGGGGGAGGAGAGAGGCGGGCGCAAGCGGAGGAGAGGGTGTGGCAGAGTTGTGGAGAGGAGTGTGACGATGGGCCAGGCGAGCAGATGCGAACTTAACAAAGAAGAATTGGCGGCTTTTAGCGAGGCAGGTAGGCCTTCGCCGTGTCAATCGTGGAATGCTTGCAGCTGCAGACCGAGGGCGCACGCTTCCACGAATGCAGTATCGTGACAGGCGCTGGAGACGTCTGGGTCACAGTCACGGTGCAGCGTCATCTGGCGTGAATTGCGGCTTGTGCGTCTACCCCAAAAAAGCTCGACGCGTGGGTGTGCGCCCTGCAGAGTAAAAGCAAACCCGCCCCAACCCCGCAACGCGAAAGGGCTAGCGAAAACGGCTCTGGCAATGGCCACGCTGCCGTCATGGCTCCATTCACTCCCATCCCCCATCCTGGGCCACGCACCACCAGCCTGTCATGAACAGTCACACTCTTCAATTGGCCTCTCGGCGAAGCCTTTATGGAACTAGCGCACAACGACGGACCACGCACCGAGGCGCTCCCAGCTACTTCCCAGCCTCAAACACGACCTTCTGAACCTGCATCTTGTCGAAAAGATCGTAGCCCTCGACCGCCTCGCTCAGCGGCATCACTTTGTCCGCCATGAACCTGTGCAAAGTCAGCATCATGTTCTGTCTCGCCGCATCCATGGATCCCCGGCTCACCCCAGCTTGTCCTGATGCCGCTTCAGGGCCTCGAGAGACTGCGGAAACACACTCCTCACCGGGCACCTGCCCATCTGAATGCGCAAGTTCTTGCCATACGCAGCATTGCCGTCCCATGGAATCTCTGCGTTGTGTACTCCAACCGAGGAGATCACACCCCACGGCCGCAACAATTCGAAGCCCATCTTGAGCGCTGGACTCAGACCAACTACTTCAACCACCACATCCGCTCCTCGGCCGTCTGTAAGCTCCTTCACACGCTTGTCCAGCCCTTCCCGGTCGGTCATGAAGTTCCACGGCTCTGCGCCTAGAGATTTGGCCAAGTCCAAGCGTGATTGCACCGAGTCGACGGCAAGGATGTGCTTGGGTCCCCTTTCCACCAGGTTGACAAGCGCACACATGGCCACCGGGCCGCATCCTACCAGCACCACCGTGCTCTCCTTTACCATCTCTTCAGTGGCCTCCTTGAACGCATTATGCGCCGCAAACCACCCAGTCGGGAATATGTCTGCCATCAGCACCAGAATCTCGTCTCTTACACCATCCGGAGCTTTGGTAACCGAAGTGTCCGCGTCGGGTATGCGAACGTATTCTGCCTGTCCTCCATCCAGTTTGCTAGTCCCGAAGAGCTGTACCTTTGAGCATCTTGATGAGAAACCTCGAGTGCAGTAGAAGCATTCACCGCAGCAAGTGGTGAAGGGAGAGACGATCTTGTCGCCAACTTGGACTGTCTTGACATCTGAGCCGACCTCTGTGACGTGCCCCGTGAACTCATGGCCCATTATGAAGCCGGTATCGGAGGGCTGATGGCCGCGAAAGACGTGGAGTTCGCTAGAGAGGTCATTGACGAGCGCGATAATGCTCACAGAAGTGCACATACCTGCCGCATAGCGCTGTCTAAGAATCTGTTAATACCCCTCACGACAACCTGCAATTGACGTACCTTGTCAACTTTGATGATGATGTCTTTGGGATCCTGTATCTTCGGTATCGGTCGGTCCTCGACGGCGACTTTGTGAGGGCCCTTGAAGACCACTGCCTTCATAGTGTCTTTCGTCATGTTACGAAGCTGCGGTGAGAGGAAGATTGACTGCAGGAGTCGAGTATGGGACCTAGAACGGCTCCGAATTGGACGTTGGGAGACAAAGCGTGCACCAATGTGGACCCGCGTGCGATTAATAGCTAGTTCGACATCCAAGCATCCTTCGGCTGTCAATGGCACTGGCAGTCCTCATCATCAGCTGAGCTTGTCATCGTAATGCCTAGGTAGAGGCTACCGTCCAACCCCGCCGAGGTAAAGGCGGGGTAGGGTGCAGACCCACTGGATACATGGCACTGCGGCAAAAGTAGAATTTCATCATATTGCCTGCTATGTAAGCTCCCCGAGTGGGATATGCATGGAGAGGCTCAAAAGCCGTCATTGGACAAGAGTGGGGTGAGTGGTCGCCCACGTACCGAATAGCAACCTGATGCCCACACCAGACTCCGCAAGGTACCCGTATAGCAGAACATAAAGAAGCCATGATAGAACACCAGTATGCATGGACAAACCCCTGTCCGAGGCTTCCGTGCCCATAACTCCGACCGTATGCAAATTCAGTGAATCAAAACCCCTTCTTGTGCAGAGAGAAGCCTGGCGGGTGCCTCAGGACACGGTGCACAGCAACTCTGCCTCCAGGATGAACTTGCCCTCCTTGTACTTCTCGCTCGCCTCGTATGCCCTGTCATACTTCCAGCCGACCGTCTCCTTGCACTGCCGACAATGTATATCCCGCACGATATGGCGACCCGTGGTCATGTTGCGCTCGCTGGGCTCCGACTCGGTGACGTTGACTACGCTGTCGAAGAGGTAGGCCTTGCCATGCTGACCGCGGAAATTCTACGACCAAGTTAGCCATGGCAGGTGTAGTAGGGGTTTCGGGGCAGCCTGACCCTACTCAGGATGTCGTCGTGGTTGGAGAGGTGAGTCTTGCACGTCCGACAGCCGTAGATACGGCCTCCGTTGAGGTAGATGTTGTATGTGAGCCCCATGACTGAATCCTATCGGGCGCAATCGAGGCGCTCGGGGTGAGGTAAAGTAGATCTAGGCGGGAGAAGAGTGGCTGAGGGGCTGGAAGCTCGGGAGGGTGGCCCGTCTCCGGGCCTGGGATCACGGCAGGTGGTCCGGTGGAGCGACAGCTATATTTCTAGCTTCCGTAGGTGAAGCTGGTGGGAAACGGTCTAGAGAATCCGAAAGAAAAGTCTTCTTGTGACTCTGTCGCCCGTTCCTGGAGGCGCGGGTGACCCTGCGTCGCCGCGGATGCCCTTGTGACCCGAGCTAGGCGATTCGATAGCTTCTGTAGGACGGGAATGTTGCTCGTCGGGAGTGCAATCTCCCACGAAGTATCCGCGGTCTATTTGATATGTAGCAGCGCGAGGCAAGACTGGCTTGTAGCTGTGGGGAGCGAACTTGAAAGATGGTGGTGGAGCCCAGAGCTAGGATGTGGCACGTGGCGATAAGATAGAGCGGGAAGGAAGGCAGGGGCGCCTGGACGGTGAGAGGCGAGCGGATGTAGATTGATATTTGGAAGGCTTTCCCCCCTTGTTTGTGCCATTTGCGAAGAGGCTTGCCGCAAACGATGATGATGTTGGGGTGGAAGAGCGGGGAAGAGCAACGCTTGGCAGGGTCGGTGCATGTTATCCTCGTTAGCAATGACGAGTTCATCCACCTCATCATGCGCACATTCACCGATACCTAGCTGTCAATGGGACGAGGACGAGAACGAGCCTTCGCATGAAATTGATCATGCCTACTAGCATTCGTGCCGAGCACCCTGGAGCCGTGAGGTCGGGTAGCAAACAGCTACTTTTGTTTGGTCCAACCTCCCAATGCATATAGTACCCGAAGAGGCAATCCACAAACAACAAATGAACACAGGACGACCAGAACATCATCTTGCAGCAGAAGATAGAGTTAGCCGATCTCGACGGGCCATATATGCGGCTACCGCCTAGCACTCTGTCTCGACGCATGTCCAGCGGCGGTTGCACGGAAATGCAGCATCAATTTTCCCAATTGGGAAAAATGCCAGGCTGCTGATTGGCCTGTAATTCGGCGGGTTGGTTGCTGAGAGACAGCTCATCAGCGCGCATCGACAGCATCTTTGGCAATCGAAGAGATTGGAGAAGGACCCGTCTTTGTTTATGCACGCGCTGTTGGCGATGTTTTGATGCTGCAAAACCCAACCACCCTCGAACGAGATTGGAGGAGCGTTGAGATGACCCTCGTCCTATCATCTTCGTCTCTGGCGAGATTTGCACTCAGTGAGCGCGAATTACTTCTTTCCGGGAGGGTACGGCGGGTTACAAAAGTGTGTAACCACGGGGACAGAGCCGCATATGAAGCCAAATAGGCTCAATCAAAAGCACACTCTGCTGAGCTATCATAAGACTATAGAGTCGCGGTGCGAGGTGGTTGCAGCAATCCAGCCTCCATGCTGCAGTTTTGCACGTCTGACGGAACAGTCAGGTTCTGACTTGCGAGAATAGGTACTCCTGATTGGACTCACAGGGCGTTACGAGCCACCCAGCCCAGTTGGCATGTTCTATCAGACGTGGAAACGCGCAGTACGCACGGCCTTGCGGCTGTCATGCCGCAGCCCTCCCTGGAGCCCTCTTTAGCGAATATCTCCGCCGAGGAGCCGTGGAAACTGCTAGAAACTCTTTGCAGGACATTCCAGCTTTTTTTTCTTCCTAAGTGCTACCTTTGGCCCGCTCTCAACCAAAGTTGCCTGCTACCAGGAGTGACTAAAGTCCAGTTACACTAACCAAGGAGTTCCTCTCCTCCCGCTTTTTGCCTCCCATGGTGCTTCCCTCCCTCTTCCACAAATCCTCCAAGAAGTCTAAGCAACCCGACACCCCCCAGCTAGCACCCGGGGCCGCAGCGCACAAGAGTAATCCAGGCACACCTCCGGCCTCCCCGGACAAAAAGTCGCACACCCGCGTCAAGGAGCGCGAGCGTGAGCGCCGCTCCAGCTCTTACTCAACCAAGCGCTCCTCCAAATACGACCGCGACTCGCACCCGCTCAATCTGCCCCCGGACGAGCTGCGACGGCTCTCTACGTCAGCCATGTCCGCCATGAGCGACCAGCCCACCCCGCAGCCCATGGACATTGACAGGGAATTTACCTCTTCCCCGCCGCCCTCGAGCCCGGCAGCAGCCTCAGCACCGAAGCCCAACGGCGTCAATGGCGACGAAGGACGGCCGGCTCCCCCTCCGCACAGATACACGACGAGTCCTCCTCCGCCGTCTGCAAATTACGCAGCGACTCCCGAGGCTGCCTCCTCGCCGGCACAGCCACCCACAATAGACGCAGAGGAGTATAAGGCTGCGGGGAACAAATTCTTCAAGATCAAGGACTACCCCGCGGCAATAAAGGAGTACTCGAAAGGTGGGTCATAAATTCCTGTCATACCCAATTCCCGCTGCGTGCTGCCTAGGGCCCGTCGTGCCACAACGAAGCACACACCCAGAAATCCGGACTGACCAGTCACAGCTATCGAGGCTGATCCCCAAAATGCGACGTACTACTCGAACCGAGCCGCTGCGCTCATGTCCGCGAACCGCTTTATCGAGGCATTGGAGGACTGCAAGACTGCCGACGAGCTTGACCCTGGCAACATGAAGATTGTGCTGCGATTGGGCCGATTATACACCAGCCTGGGAAGGCCGGATGAAGCCCTCAAGGCGTACCATTCCATCAACGCCACAGCGAAGGATATGCAGCCGGCACTACTTATGCAAAGACACCTGAAACAGGCCGAAGACACTCTGCAGAGCGGTGGCGCGGGTTCGATGGTAATTTACGCCTTGAACGAGGCCGAGCGGGGCTTGGGAATCGGCGCGGACAGGCCCAGGAAATGGTCATTGATGCGTGGAGAAGCACACCTTCGTATGGGCAACGCCAATGCTTTGGGAGAAGCCGCAAATGTTGCAATGAACTTGCTGAGGAAAAACAATCAGGATCCAGATGCGTTGGTACTGCGGGGTCGGGTCCTGTATGCACAAGGCGAAAACGACAAGGCCATCCAGCACTTTAGGCAAGCGCTGAGCTGTGATCCAGATTTCAAAGATGCCGTCAGGTACCTACGGATGGTACAGAAGCTGGAACGCATGAAAGAAGAGGGCAATGGCGCTTTCAAGTCAGGGCGCTTCCAGGAGGCTATTGACACTTATTCCAAAGCACTCGAGGTTGATCCATCCAACAGAAATACAAACTCAAAGATCCTGCAGAACAGAGCCCTCTGCTACACAAGGCTGAAGAAGTGGACGCCAGCGATTGCAGATTGCGACAAAGCCCTCGAACTCGATCCGAGCTACACCAAGGCACGGAAGACCAGAGCCAAGGCAATGGGTGAATCAGGAAACTGGGAGGAAGCTGTGAAGGAGTTTAAATCCATACACGAAGCCAATCCAAACGAACCGGGCATCGCTAAAGACATCAGGAACGCGGAGCTGGAGTTGAAGAAGAGCAAGCGAAAAGACTATTACAAGATTCTAAACATCGAGAAAGACGCTTCCGAAACCGAGATCAAGAAGGCATACCGCAAGCTAGCTATTGTTCACCATCCTGACAAGAACCCAGACGACGAAGATGCGGCAGATCGGTTTAAGGAAATCCAGGAGGCTCACGAAACGCTCAGCGATCCTCAGTACGTCAGCTTTGAGTGAATATGCCAGAAACCCGGCTAACATTGCATCAGGAAACGTGCACGCTACGATTCTGGCGAAGACCTCATTGACCCATCCGACATGTTCGGCGGAGGTGGCGGTTTCCCTGGCGGCGCAGGAGGCGTCCAGATTGATCCTGAAATGCGTAAGAGTCCCAAGCCCTTCCTTCAATCATCTGCTCACCATATGCAGTCTTCAACATGTTCGGCGGCGGTATGGGCGGAGGCCGTGGAGGCGGCTTCAGCTTCGCTCAAGGTGGCGGCGGAAGCCCCTTTAGCGGTATGGGCGGTATGCCCGGCGGTGGTGGTGGCCGCCGCGGCCAGCAATTCCAAGGTGGCTTTCCATTCTGAGCGACGACGACCATCTGAAGCCATACCATCTCACAACACTTCCACGACGCGACGCTTCGCTCCGTGTCGACTTTTTTCCTAAGAATCATACTTACTATCTGACTGCGGTTGCTACATACGGCGTTTGGAAACTTGGAAGAGCGCAAGCTATGAACGGCTTGCTCGGAGCGATAGATTGACGGTCCAGGTGTTGATTTTGATCTGCATCTGGCTTGAGCGATTCTGCATCCTGACATCGACGTGATCGGGCTTGATCATATGCATTGCCGGCGTCTGTATCTCACTGGTGTAACGATCATTATAGCTAGCTGTACAGAGTGGCGCCGTGTAATGGGCGCATGCGAGAGGCATAATACAAGGTGTTGATAGCGTGACTCGTGCATCTTCGAGGCTAACCACTATGTGATTAACTATCAATCAGCTTAGATATTTCCGTATTCGTTCTGGAGGCGTGCAAAAGTACATTGAATGTATTATATACACCGTGCGCACTAGAGTGCCGTAGGCGGATGCGTGACAGTGTGGAATAGGAGGGAACTGTACGTCTGCATCCTAAAGAGGCGTAAGTTTTAAGGTCACTGTTCAGATATCTTGTCCGTTTAAATATTTTGCAATGTTCAAGTGCGAAGTGCTGAGGCCCGCTGAGCCGGTGGGGTGAATTTATCGCACAGCCAAAACTCAACACCAAATCACAAAAAGTGAACTAGCTTCAACGCTCTCCAGACTTTCCTAAATAGGCAGGTCATGCTCAGATGACGTAATTTTACCCACGAAACCACAATGTCGCATCCACACCCAGGCGTGAAACCAAACGGTTTACGAGCATCGAGCCCAAAGAAAACCGCCACCAAGCGGCTTTCCCCCTGCGATCTTTTCCCTTGTTCGTTTAGAACAGCACTCACAGCCAGAGTATTCAGCAGCCGTGCTATATCCTCCACATACCACTTCGAGCCCTAATTAGAAAAGCGGTCTATCTCTGCAAGATTTATCATTCTCCAACTGCCCTGTGAGCAGCGGTTTTCATCTACACCTGCCATGAATAGTCCGCGCCGCGGTCGACCAAACCGCCAACCCCGCCGCGGAAACCACCAGCCACCATCCTCAAACGCTCCTGCCGCGTCGTCACTTCATACGCCTTCCTCGCGTTCAGATCGCCCACCACGGCCGCCACACTCTTTCCAATCCAGACAACACCATGCCAACAATCATGACACAGTCCCTAGCCACAGCCGCCTGAACCATGGGACCCCTGTGTCCATAATACTGAAAGCCGATCAGTCCACAGGCCGCCAAGTCACGGGCATAGTAGCCGAAGTGCTGACGCGGGGCGACCATCCTCGCGGTGTGAAGGTGAGACTCCGGGATGGAAGAGTAGGGCGGGTACAAGGTGTCGTTTCTGAAGAAGAAGGAGCAAGAGGAGAAGAAAGTGTCGGTGGAGCAGGAGCTGGGCTGGGTAGGGATGGTGAGCGGAGTAGAGGACGGGGCACAGGTAGTAGAGGAAGAGGTGGGTTCAGATATGTTGCTGATGTCAGGGAGGAGGATGGGTATTTGGTCGACGAGGGGCAAGTTCGGAGGCAGGTGGAGATGGGTGGGTACTTTAGGGCGCTAGAGGAGGCGGATGAGCGGCATGCTGGAGGACTAGAAGGGAGAGCGCGAGGTGTTGGTGAGCAGGAAGAGGTGGTCAAGTGTCCTGTCTGTGGGGAGTTTGAGGGAGATGAGAGAGCTGTTGCACATCATGTTGGGGGGCATTTTGAAGGAGAGAATTGACAGGAGAGAGGAACGAATGAAGCAAGAGTTTGCGTTTAAGACGGTGACGTTTCGCTATTGGTGGCGACACACAACCTATGCCAAATGATCCCCATAACCTTGTTTTCGTGGCTCACATACCCAGGTCTCAGTCGTATTGACCATTAAACAGCAACACATACCCACCGACTTCATTTTCCGAGATTGCGAGCCGAATGCACATCCACATTACGCCCGTCGATATTCGCCAAAAGCCCGAAGTCCTTTTGCCATGCATTTAGACCACTTTTTCAGCTCACTAATGGCCACCAACATTTTCCGTCGAGATTAGGAACGGGCACGATCGATGTCATCGAATAGTTCCCGAATGTTCGCGTAGTGCTCTCCCCTGCCCTGTCTAACGCGATCATGGGCTCGATGATGTCCAACGACCCACTCCCTCTCAGCGCGATACTTGTTCAGGAAAACCTGGCTATGCTTCAGGTCGTCGTAGATGCTGTCCGCGATGGTGGAAGGTGCCCACTCCCTGGTGCTGTTGTTTCCATCCGGTATATCGGTAAAGGCGCGATGTCGGCAGGTGAAAACACGCATGCCAGCGGCGGCCAAGTCCAAATCGACGAGATTGATAGCCATACGACGTTCGACCTCGGTCACTTGCATCGCCGTCGCCTGGAGAGCATCGGAACCGATCTGGTTAGACTTCAGTGTATCAATCTCCGCCTGGAGCGCGACATTTTTCGCGCTGATGATGTCGTTCTGGCGGCGAGCATCGGCACGGAACCTGTTATTCTCGGCGTGTTGATTGAAAGCGAGCGCCTGGGCCGATAGGACCGTGGCGTTTGCGGTCGCGAGGTTGGTCTTGAGATCCGCCTTTGCTGACTGTGCCTCGCTGAGCTCTCTACGAACCTTGTCGTTGGTGGTCCTCAAAGCCTCATATTTGTCAGTCAGGTGCTGATATTTGTCTTCTGCTTGAGTCTGGGAGGCGCGGAGGTTCGCAATCTCGGTCTGCTGTGCCTTGTTTGATGCCGTCAAGGTCCGAATCTGATCCTCGGACTTCTTCGCCTCTTCAACAAGAGTGTCGAGGGTTTTGGGCCGGATGCGATACCCCTTGAGTGTGTCCCTCTCGAGTGCACGGATCAGGCGCCGCGATCCCTCAGCCTCCCGCTTGAGCCTGTAGATCTCAGCTTTGAGGTCCAGCTCAGTCATCCCCTCCAGATCGAGCTCGATCTGAAAGACGGGGGTACAAGTTAGCGTTTGAATGTCTGAACAGTTCAGAGATTGGGTAGAACTTGTAACCCAGATTTACGTACCTCGTCAGCCTCCTCCTTTGCTTCTCCTGTCGACTGGCGAGCCTCTCCATTAGGAAAGCCAGGCATCTTGGTCGTCGTGGGCGGGTAAGGGCGACGATGTGGACCGGAAGAGCAGTTGCAAGGTGCCAGCTTATGGAGAGTGCGCTGGTGAAGGTGAGGAGAAGCACGACGCGTGCTACTTATCGCGTACGTGGTTCGTGCGTTGCTATTGCCCTTCTGCCACCGCCGTGAGTGAAAGTGTGGAAGGTGCGATTCAAGTACGTCGACCCACCTGCCGTCCCGCCCCCCGTTGAGAGGGATAACAGAGCCCGGCTGTATTTAAGACCATTTTGCACGCCAACCCAGGGCTCGCACTACTGCTGGGGAGCAGTTGTTTGATGCCTAGTATGCGTCAGCGCACGTAATGAGCACCAAAGAAGGCGACGCGATGGTTTCATCGGGCTTGACTGACCATCTCTAGCAGTGGTACGAGTCTCGACTCGAGGCGAGTGTTGTGCTGCAATTTGCACGCATCATCCCGCTATTGCCACGAGTTGGCAATGTAAGTGCCACCAACTCAATGGCTAAAGCATACGTTCCGTATTACTCGGCTCCAATATTCTTTAACATTGCGACGCTAGAGTATCGAATTGCGTGTACCGCAGGAGGTCATCGCGGCCTAACGTATGGCGTAGTCCCCACTCGTACTGAATGTGATCTATGGTGCTCGCATAGCTCATGGTAAGGTAGGAAGCTCATCATTACCGAATCGTAGTCAGACGCTTTAGCCTCATTGGCAAGGTGGTCCTTATATACACATCGGTGGCGGTGCTGACTAAATACACAGGCTAAAGCATGTGCCGTCGTCTCTCTCAACTCTTCCTCTCATATTTCAATCACTTCCGGGCCCCATTGAACCACTTTCATCTAAGAGAGACTTCTTGATTAATATCCTTTCACCCGAAAGGTGCTTCGTTTCCTGTATCATCGCCCCATGCAGTGCTTGATGCCGCAGGATTTTCATCCAGCAGGTGCTGGCTGGGCGGCAGCCGGCAGCGCTGGATCAATGAATCGCGGGACCCTTGGCCCATTGCAGACTCTCAAAAGCTAGCGTCTGCAGGACTCAAGGTCTGCCGAATCCACGAATTCCTAATGCTGATTCCACATCCTGGGGCACTCTTCAACAGCATCCAACCCTCATAGCAGTACTCCATCGGCATACGAACAAGCCCCGAACGGATACGCGGTGTCTGAATGCCTCGCTACGAGCAGCAATAATTGCATAGTCTTTCTGGAGTTTACCTAAATGTTCCTTTTCCATCCCAGGTTTAGCGGCGTCTCAAAACGCCAAGTACCTCATCCATGTCTCCGACCCTTTCGCAACACGGCGGACTCCACTACTCTTGCAAAAACATCGATCCCATTCGCAGGATTGCGTTCGATGTCGGAATAGCTTCAGCCAAGATGGCCAAGCTGTTCTGCATTTGTTGCGCATTGCTGCGGAGAGCGGAAGACCGCTCCAGAATGACACTTTGGTGAGAAGACGTTGAAAGGTATACATAAGGTGGTCATCTACGCGAGGGGTCGTATCAGCTTCATTGCATTTTTTTTTCAAAGCTTGAAGCTTTTTGCATTTTTCATTCCTTCTTTCCTTTCTTCGTCTGCCGGTCAGCATTTCTAGTTCCAACATTCCCTTAATTTTCCTTCAAATCTTTCTTCTATCATGAAGTTCACTTCAAGCTTTACAGCGGGCATCTTGGTCTTGTCAACTGTTGCGTTGGCGGAGTCCGCCTCACGCAGCTGGACGGTAAGTAATACTCCTTCGACTATTAGGACCATTCTACTCTAACATGCATTAGGGTTCCGTTGCCGCGCGTGCAAACCATGCATCAGCAGCCAAACGTCAGATCGAGATCGGTGGCCTCAAGCTCGGAGGTGGTAATGCAACCGCTGGAGCAGCCGGTAACACGACTGCTGAAGCGGGCGGTGAGAGTCGAGGCGGAAGGCGACAGGGTGGCAACGGAGGCGGTTTGACCATCGGGGGGTTGACTCTCGGCGGACCTGGTGGAGGCATTACGGGCAATGGCATCAACCTTGGCGGTGGCAACAATCGGGGTCAGGGTCAGCAAGAAGGTCAACAGGCTGCTCAACAAGAGGGTCAAGCAGCCCAAGAGGCTCAAGCCGGAGCGGAGCAACCAGCTAAGAAATCTGAGGCCCAAGCAAAGCCGGCTGAGCAGGTCCAAGCAGAGGAGGTTCCAGCGCAAGAGGCTGTCGCACAAGAAGCTCCGACCGAGGGAGTACCGGCACAGGAGGCTCCGGTCGAGGCAGTCCCGGTCCAAGAAGATCCTGCGGCACTCGCTCAAGCCGAAGAGGCCACCGCCATCGCCAACCAACCTGGTCGCGCAGAAGGCGAGGCTGCGAAGGCAGAGGGCCAGCAGGCACAAGCCGAAGCTACACAGCAACGTGCAGGTGAGAGCGGCAACACAGTCAAGGCGACTGAAGAGGCCGAGCAGTTCTCCGAAGGCTTCGGGATTGTGTTGGATCAGGCTGGCAACACGAAGAATCTGGGTGGCAATTTGGGCATCACGCAGGGTTCAGATGGGAGTAAGAGTGTTGGAGGTGAAAATGGAATAAATATCGCACCGAATGGCGAGGCTAGTATTGCGGGTAATGAGAGGGAATAGCTGGACGGAAACTTTGGCTCGGAGAAGACTGTACATGGTTGTATACAGATGCGTCAGTACTTAGACTCGGATATATTTCGTACAAAGCAGTCTCAGTCTTTCCATTGTGAAAGCGCGAATTTAGTATACTCTCAATGGCTCATACCGAAGACTTCGTCGTTATCAGAGAAGCCTGCTTTGACAATCTGCCCTGCAGATAGGTGAAAAGCGGAACGGAAGAGGAGACGGTACTTGTTTCGCGCAGTTTCGTGCTCTTGGCGGATGCCTTGAGCGTCGCGGACAGCGCCAAGGAAATCAACTTCCTCAAGTGGGTTCGAGATGTTGGGAAAATCCGGTATACGAAATAGTCTTGTCACCTTACCCGATGAAGCACCTCAAGGTACATACCTGGTTTGATGGCTAATGCCGTGTCCGTCAACTCTTCCAGAGGGTTCGTGTGATCCCTTAACCCTCTACCCTCTCCCGACCTCCCACAACACTGAGGCTGTGCCATATCATTGCTCTTATCTGATCCATGGTTTCTGTTGCCAATAACTATGTTTTCGTTTGCCCGTCAGAGGCGTCACTACCAACGGCCTGATTCGAAAGCGAACAGGTTTGTGTATCTGGGTGGCGTCCGCCCTCCACACATTTGGCTTTCACAAGCGGAAAAACAGGGCACTATGGAAGTATAATAATTGGGGCGAGGCTCTCGAAGGTCAATATCTGGCCAGTCGCTACACTATGCGAAGCCAAGAAGGCACATTGTGGCTGCGGCTGAGACTTACGAAACCCTATAGAGATAAGCTGGAGGTTCTCATCAGAGCGTCCAAGCACAACCGCACGTTCAGTACCACCAAGGCCACAACCAAAGACCCTGGCGCAACCAACCATATTCATCGTATGCGACACGACTCCATCTGCGGACCAAAGTATCTTAATATTATTAACTTCTGGAACCGACACACGACCTTAGGAACTGATCCAAATCTGTCCCTATTGTTCAATGATGAAATCGGGCATTGGGAATCAACATGACGATAAACCGTGTGAAGAAGTCGAAGCCACCCGGCTGGTTTCCGAACGCCTGCTTGACGAAGGGACGGACACCGAGCCTAAAATTGGTGCGGAAAGCTTGGAGACAACGCAACTCACTTGCAAAAATGACCGCTTAGAAGACCATGACGTCGCGAATATTGCATCGCCATTACCTCTGCGGAGCCGTTTTACCGTTTCTCTGCTATTCACCGGCGCCATCTCCTCCTGTCTGCTATTTGCAGTGGTACTTTTCATCTCGTTCCTCTAGCACAGCGACGAATCAAACTTAACCTGGAGGAGGATCGTTCACACAAATTGGTTCACAAGGTCGATCACACTATCCGCACTGGCCCTTAGACTCGCTGTCTCCCTTCAGGCCGGCATTACGACATCAATGCTAGCCTCACTACTGATCGAAGATGGCGGCACGCAGCTACTGCGCGTGCCCGAACTGTCTATGGCGAGATATTCCAACAATGGTCCCCCCACCATACTGAAGACTCTTGCTGTGCGGTTGCGGGCCACATCCACAACTATCCTGGTACTCAATTTGGTCATCTCGACTCTAGCGGCGCAATTCTCCTCTACTCTACTCCTAACGGATGTCGCCTTGGTCTCTATCATTGGCTCAACCCTTACGTCGGTGACTCCGTACGGCAGAGCCTCCAACAATTACGATGATGCACTCATGTTTTGGGGCACGCCCTGGAACCAATTACCTGAGACGTATCCAGCATTTGGGGAATATTCTGTCCCAACTGAGCTTTCTCCAGGAGTTGATGACACTGGCCTAGTTATTCGGTCGATTATCCCAATAATGGACCAATCGGAGCGAGAGTCTCTTCGTGATTTTGGAGGACCCGCGCTCACTTTCGATGCTCGCGTCGTATGTCTGAAGCCACAATTTCTGGAATTAGGATATTGTTACGAGGGAATTGATGGGAAGGCGGATGCACCAAACTATGAGAATTCCTCTACAATTTATGATATCTGCGGACGAGTCGCGCCTAGTCAGCCGGTACAGAATGCAACATTGAACGTCAACGGTACTGCGTTCGCATGCGCATTCCCAGGGACACCTGGGAAGGATTGGTTCTTCGGGGCTTCTAAAGACTGGGCCTGGACCTTAGTGTCCTTTGGAACTGAAAGCTGGCGGCCTGATATCGGTTCTGGACCCCACAAACAATTCATCGCTACATCATTCTTGGATGTCTTGGGACGAGTTCTATATGCTAGACTCCGCCGATGATGACGGGTCCCACTATCCTGGAGATGGCGATTATGAGGGTAAATGGATGGCAAGCAATGGGGAGACAAAGTGGCCTGTCGATTTGGGGAATGCATATCTGCTCTTTAATGGTTCCGGGACACTTTTTGGCTCTTCACTTCGCAATGCAACGATTGATAGTGCAGTCCCAGGGCCCTGGGTCGATTATACCTTTTCAATCACGGACAGCTGGATCGGTACCAACAGCACGTCTAAAGTACGCACTTCATTATGCTATGGCGCCTTGTAAGTAACCCTTTGCCTCTTCCCAGATCCACCTAACACACCTTTGAGACCGCCCATATCATCATACCAACATATTCAGGAGATGAATGTGTCCTTAACGAGTACGGAATCGCGCAAGGAACCATCGAAGCGATCCAACGTGAATCGAACACAATATGATACAGCAACAATACGCTTGCAGCTAGGCGCTTCTGAAACTGCATCAACGCCAGAGGAAAGGGGCATTCTACAGTTGTCCGGTGCAGAAATATTTACGAGGATCTCCCACGAGCGGGGCAATTGGCCTCTTGGGCCAATTGAAGGAGATCCCACCACCGGGAAATTCCCTATACCCAACTTGCTGGAATTACCAACTTCACCTTGGTTGCTGACTTCTATCTTTGGTGGAGGATTGGGCTACACATTCTGCGTGTATTGCTCGCCGCCCGCTAGCACCTGCAGCATCGGCGTCGGGTACCCGGTCGCAGATCCACTGCAATCTACCGTCTTTAATGATATCATCGAAAAAACCGATTCTCCAGCGCTAGCTCTCCAAGCGCACTTTACTAGTATGCTGAGGATAGGATATTACAGCTGGCTTCCCTTTTTCGACGCCAGGGCAAACACCACCACCACCATTTTCGTCGAACGGTTAGCCCCGGTTTCGAAGCACGGCTACTATGCAGTCATAGGGATTCTTGGTGTGCACCTTATTTCATGCTCTATCATTACTGTTCAGTTCTTCACGCGAACTCAATATAGTTCGCTAGGTAATGCATGGGCAGCGTTCTCTCAGGTGGTGAAGTCCGAACAAGCACGTTATATCTTGGAGGATGGGACCCTGAAGAGCGACAGGGAAGTGGCTCGCATGTTGAATAGTAGTGGTCAGTTGAGAAGGAGACATCGACTCGCCTCGACGAGAGATGGTGGCGTTGCCATCACTCCAGTCTCGGAAGACGATGTTCGGACCTAGCTCCCGCCAAATTGAGGAGGAATGACGTGCGTCAAGATACAGGGAACATTTCTGCTACGAACACTACTTCCCACCGTCACCATTCTTCGCTTGTTTTGTTGCGCATGAGACAATAGTTTTGGGTCTTCTCGAGCCCAGTTCAAGATCAGCAAAGGACAGTTCTTGCTCGAAGAAATGTATGTCAAGATTGGGGCGTTTCGCATCTGTGTACATGCTCTTCTTTGGAACCCCACGAATACCAAATCAAGATTGTGCATCAGCAAATCTCTTTCTCCCCTGCCGCTTCCTTCATGCATCGAGTGCTCAACCTCCGATGAATGTTCATACTTTGAGGACCATCGGCAGTAACATGATCTCTACCACATTTCTTGTCGGTCAGAATCCCTCCCTACCACACCTCAGCCATGTATTGCGTGCTAGACTCGCGATACATGCTCATTCTTCTCCTGGATGTACTTCGAGGACTGCTTCACGACGTGACCCATCTTGGTTTCCCGCCTCCAATAGGCTAACGCCAGGCTCAGGCTTCACCTAAACCCCCTCCGCCTCTGAGAAGAGCCTGACTTCTTGCGAAGGCTGCGGTGGCGATCCGTGTCGTGCCTCGCCCTTCGCACTGGCTTATGCTGCAGCGGCTCAGGGTCTTCGAGCCTCTTCAGCAGCCACTGCAACCTTGAGGTAAAGAGCATTCTTCTTCAGATCGTTCTAACTCTTCAAGTTCTCGTCTGGAGTGGGCGCTTTGCGGACCATTTCTAGCTGCCTCCTGTGCCATACCATCCTACACTTGAGTTGATCCCCCTCAAGCTGTCTGGGCACCGCCGCCATTCTCTTGCCGCTGCTGCCGATTGGCCCTCCCTGGTTCCTCGTCTTCGCTCGCTTCCTCAGCTTCACTGACTTCTTTATCCTTGCATACTTGCTTAACCTCGACCGTCTGCGACCTCTCGGCTATCTGCCCCATCCTGGTTGTCTGCTCGTAGTATCCCGCCTGCTCCCTCATCTCTACCTGCTCCTTCGCTTCATCCTTGACTGCCCGCTCACCCTGATGCAACTGCTGTACTCGCCTCATCTTGTCGCCCTGCTCCATGATCACGGCTGTAAATTTTGGGAAGATGAAGGTTTGTCTGGCCTGGGCCTATAGTTCAGGTCGGTAGTGGGTTCCTGCCGTGATGGGAAGGCGCGACCTAAACAGGCCAAGACTGCGGTCATGTGATGGCCATTATGACGCAAAGAGCTATACATTTCCAGATACTATTGGAGATAAGGCTCGGGCTCTAGCACAGCGGGCTGCGAAGTCGGCTGGGCGCGGGTTGATGAACCGCCTAGGGTCAGAGGCTCTAGGGAGTTGAGAGGCAGGAGCATCTGTGAACTAGGAACACAAATCTTTCGACCGCGTCCTGAATCATCTCTCACCCTTGATATCACTCAGCATGACGTCTAGCTTGCTGTCCAAGGAGCTCTGTGAGAGGAATGAGAGGCATCTCCTTGTCGCCGCGGCATACTAGTGGAACATCGATTGGAACTGGTAGGAGAATTTAGCGGCCGTTGAGTAGGCGAAGTAGGAGGAGGCGGTGTAGGCGAAGGTGGAGGAGGAGGAGGAGGAAGTGAGGCGGCTCCGGATTTTAGTTCCTTGCTCGATGAGAGGGGAGAGTGGCAGCGGCAGAAGGAGGAATAGGGAGCGAAGGAAAAGGGATAGGAGACAAAGGGAAAGGCATGGATGGCTAAGGAGCGGGAATGAAGAGGAGAGAATGTCACTCTGCGCGAGGAGATCTCCTGCTTGAAGGCCTAGTAGAGCCAGAACACTTCGGGTTCGCAGACCCTGAAGACCCTCGAGCAGACGGCTTCGGAGAACCAGTCACCTAAGGAGTCGAAAGGGACGGAAGATAGAGGGGCGGATTAAAGCGGACTTTGCGTGGGGAGACTTCAGAGATATAGTCACTGAACCTTCAGATCACGATCGAGAACTGAAAGAGTGTATTATAGGAGGCTACGCTCTAGAAGGCTTTAGAGATTAAGTTACTGAACATTTGGATCGCAAACGAGGATGGAAGAGCGATTCGCACGGGGCTTCGTGAGAGACTACTTCGAAGATTTAGTCACTGAAGGAGATTATTAGTATTTAGATAGTTTCCCGGGGACCGAAGGGGCAGAAAGTTTACTGGGCGGACGGCGGCATGGCATGATCTGTCCTCGATCCCTTGTACTAGAGAATAACGCATCAATCGTGAAACCCATTCTTCATTTGACGTTATCTCTTTTGGGGTCCGCCATGGTGCTCGTATGCTAAAAAGATTCGCTGTATGACTGAAGATCTTCTCGTGAAGGGTGGTTACCTATTGTTGCAGGCTGGATCGCCAACAGCTACTGTGTTTATGACTAGAAAAGGTCATATGCAAAAAAGGTATGTTAATAATAACCATACCGCAAAAAAAAGTTTGGCAAAAATTCAGGTCTTGAACGTGCCAGGGGTCGAACTGGTGATGTTAGTGATAATCATAAGTAGACATGTTTGTGAAACTTACCCTGGAATCTCTTGATTACTAGAGGATCGTAGTCAAGCGCCTTGCCATTGGGCCACACGTCCTGAGGACTTTTTGTTAAAAAATGCACCCTAGAAGCAATATAACCTTGTTATCAAGCAGAGGCCAGCTTTTGGAGGGCATTTGTGTGCCGAAACCATTGCCCCACTCACCCATCGGGTAAGCCGAAGCGGAGCCGCTCCTGCCCTAACAGCATCAAACACCCGAACAGCTTTGCCTCAGGACGCAATGACGCAGGCAACAACAATTCACAGCCAACATGTCACAGCCACTGCATTTTCTGCTTGCATTCACCGGATTTATTGGGAGTTGCCTAGCTCTCTATGGGTATGAAAGGCGCATCGTGCCTTGACACCTGCCTGTGCATCCGCCGACGCAAGCAACCCAGAGGCTCGGGAGTCGGTATCGCAATTACTATGCCTACAAGCGCGCAGCATGCCGCGCCCCTGTCTACCTCAGCTACCTTCGCCCAGTTTCCGTCCGAGAATCTCGTGCTAGGAGGCGGCGTGGCCATCTTCCATGTCGCGACCCAGCGCGTAGTCATCTGCAGCGCGGAGGATAGGCACGGGAGGACGTACTACTTCCTGCCCAAGGGGCGGAGAGATGCTGGGGAGGAGAGTGGAACTGGGGCAGAGAGGGAGGGATATGAAGAGGTATGTCTTGCCTTATTTATTAGCACCACCTCTTGAGATGTAGACGCTGACCACCGTCCAGTCAGGATACCGCAACCGCGTCCTCCCTCTCCCCATCAAGCACTGCCAACCGCAAGCGCACCCACGCGTTTCCGCACCGCCGATGACCGCCGAAGCGATTTGGATGCAGATGATGCCCATTGGTTATGCCTCGAAGCAATACCTACTCTTCTGGTACATTGCCGAAACCCTCCCTCCAGACCTCGAAAAGGAACTGGAAACGCCAGCCGGCGAAGCGTACAAACCGCCACCGCCATTTCCTAGGGGGTTGACACTGCGGGAGAGGATAAAGCAAGAGCCAGAGGGCTACGAGCCTGTGCATCATGCGAACACCGGTGTAGATGAAGAGGAACTAACATACAAGAGTTATTTGGTGACGGTCGACGAGGCAGTGAAGAAGCTGGGAAGGAATGGCGTAATGGCAGACGTGGTGCTCCGAGGGTGGAAGGGCATACAGGATCGATACGCATTGGAGGCTGGAATTGATTCGGAGAGTCCAGAGGAACTGCTTGGGCCATCGAATCACTCCTAGAATCTAGCAGCGCGTCAGGCGACTATGTCGACTGCAGACTAATGTAATAGATGAAGAAGTGTCTCTCGCGCTTGATCAGTCGGCGCCGTACTCTTGCAGAAGCTTCGGAGCCTGACATCCAGGACATGACGCCGACGGCGCACTCTACGATGCTATCAACAAATCCTAAAACCTTCCACCCCACACAAGAGAAAACACCTCGATCCCCCCACATGCATCAGAGGTGCCATGACAAGAAGACTCACAGCCTGAGTCACCGTCATGGACGCAGCAAGCGCTCTATCCCACGATCGTCATATCATACTTCAGACAACTACCCATACGATCCCACACCATGGAAGATGTCCAAAACTCTTATTAACCCTGCACCTCCACCCCACACCCGGCCGATTCCAAATCCACTCAACCGGCATGCATGCATACTCGCACGAGTACACCTTGCACAATACGTCCACCTCGCGCCCCCAACAGTGCCTCGCATATTCTCGCTACCTGAGTTGTCGCACCACATGCCAACGCCATTCATCTATTCCCCCACAAACCCAATATCTCCAAATGACACCCCACAAACGCACTGGCTTCGTTACCACCCTCTTCCTTTCGTCATACCTGGCACAGCAGCCTGCTCATATGTATTGCTTCGCAAGTACCGATGCAGCCAAAGCATGGCATATACCCTTGTTCACGGAGCCACCAGTCAGAAGCGAGGAAAATGTCTGCATCTGGAAAATGATTCTAGGCGCAAGGCGGGTGAATGTGGGTAAAGTACCCTGGGGTGAGCAAAACCTTTGTGTAACGAGCATGGGAGGAATAGCAGGGTATTTGTCAAGTATGAATAATTTTCCGATGAGGGAGGATGATCTGTCGTGGTCTGTGGATTCATGTACTGGTACGATGGTGGATGTGTGGTAATCTACCTTCGTGTGCTGTGTGCTACGCCTGTGGAAGGAGCGATAGGATGTGGTCTGTGCGGATCCTTTGCATTTGTTCGTATCAAGGAGGTAGGATGACGGAGGCACCGTACCTGACGAAAACGGTATGAAGTCCTATCACGGCTCGCGGCGAGTAGCGAAGCCTATCTCGCTCGAAGTTCGCTGCTACTGCGGGCGAACTGAATGACGTGTAGCTAACTAGATTGATAGCAGGCACACAAGGATGAAAACGCTCGGAACGCTCTGGAGTATCTAGCACGTAGCAACTTGCAGAATACCTAGAGGCACTATGTACGAGTCGCATGTCCTCAGCGCAGTCTCGCGGCCGCTGTCTGGCAACTTTGCAGACACGAACGAACACAACGGCGACGCACTCTCGGGGGAGATTCTGACCACCATCTCTACGCAGCCATGGCCTCGCATGACGGATGTCACCACATCGGGGCCTTCTCCCGCATCAATCGAAGCATCGAATGTAAAGCAAGCGGAGATTCGAATGATGCAAGGTCGCATTGACTGTAGCATTCGGCAGCCACGCTAGACATTAGATCGTTGTCGTAGATCATCCGCAACATGCTAGAAGCTTCCCCGACAGGTTCTTCCTAGCGAGCCACTATTTTCTACTGTTGAAAGTCAGGTAGCCTGGTTGGCGCAGGGTCTTCTTGGGCCCTTGAAGCGCAGCTAACCGGTGGGAGAATAGCGTGCTCGTTGCTGTTTTGTAGAACAGCAGGCATAGCATCCATTCAGCTTGTTCGCCGCAAATAACCGCACTCTTCTTATAGGGTGGCGAGGGGAAAGTAGGCCTGCATGCTCGCACTGCCTCGCTGCAAGACTGTTGAGAGCCTCCTTCGTATTCCTCGAGTATAGCCGCCTATAGTTGCCACTCCATACTCGCTTCGTTCATAGGCTATAGCAGAGATCTTATGGAAGGTCTGGCCAGACTCCGGAATCCAGACCTTCTTCGGAAGAGGACAAGGCATGTCAAGCTCGATCATGTCAATATCGACTGAATCTTCTTCACTCTTGGGGACATCTACCGGCTTAGATGCTGGGAGCAATGGCAAGAAAGGTTTGCATTCGCTTCGAAAAATCGTACGAGAATCTTGAGGTATAATAGCATCGGTATAGCGGTGGAGAGATTGCTGCGGGGTGGACGTCAGCACGGAGGGAGACGGCGCCGTGATAGCGGGAAAGTAGCCCAGATGTACGTCCTGCTGTAGGCGTTCGCAGATCGAACGGCGAGGGGACGTTCGTGCAGGCAACGCCTACTTCGAAGCGCAACGGGTGACTCTGCAAAGTCCCTATACGGGGGGCTATGGAAGGTCTCGTAGCGTTCGCTTGGTGCTTGACCTTCTCGAATATAGCCATCTTTCTGGCTTGGAACATCTGGGTACCAAAGTCAGCATCATGATGAACCTCCCCTTGACCTCGCCTGCTACAGGCTGGACCAAAACATCCCCGAATGACTATCCCACAATGCCGTCCAGCTTTTGCTCGTCGTCATGATTCTCCCGGCTGAGATCATCGTCTTGCCTTGCGCATCTTCCGTGAGACGCCTTCAGCGACCGACATCCAAACCCACATCTGCATGCATGAACCGCATACCCGTCCGTATCCAAAGCTTCTTCGCGCAGCTCGATCAGCATCACGCATACATCAGTACGAGAACGCCGGAGGCAAAACAAAAAGCCTACAACGTACATACCTATTGCATCGGCTCTCCTCACTTCTTCCGCTTCACAGAGGTCTACCCTGCTCATCGCCAAAGTCAACGGCGAGGGTAAAGTCTCTTGCGCGCTCCTCCACAAGCCACATGCAAAGCGGCGCAATCGGCCCGTTCGCATCCTCCTAACCAACCGATCAAACGAAACGTCCCCAACGCCTCAAAACACGCTCCACAATCACGCTTCACATGCATGCATAATGAAACAATGACCATGCACAAGCCTTATCGCGGAATCAGTCCACTCTTGCATCTTCCCTAACACGCCCTTTCCTACCCTATCCTATGCCAAGGTGATGCCTGAGGTGCGACGATTCTGAAACGCCTCGTAAGCTGCTCGCCAAATATCCTCATGACGTCGTAGATGGTTCGGCGCGTCGGAGGGCATTACGTCGCGACCCGATCGTTCAAAGATTTGGTGGGAAGTGGTGGTGAACATAAGCACAGGAGGCGTGGTGAGCGCGGGTGTGGCGAGCCGTCAGACGCAGGAACCCGTAAGCTCGGAGGCGCTGACGATCCACCGTCGGACTTGCCGCCAGCGCCGTTGCTTGGGAGGTACAAGGTGCTGATCCGAGCCCGCAAGGCCGACCGTGAGTTGCATAGGATTAGGAAAGAACGATGATTGCGATTGCACCGTAGTACAATTTCGAGGCGTGCGATGCTGGGATCTACGGGCACGCAGGTTAGCGAACTGTCTACAGGTGGCTTCGCGATAGACACGGGAGCACAAGCACAGCAAAAGCGCAATTGACATGTGAACTTCAAGTGATTGAGATTCACTACTCCTCTGTAGACTCTCTCTCTCTCTCTCTCTCTCTCTCTCTCTGTGTGTGTG